>CM040395.1:18111330-18176330 GCA_022702515.1 Ilyophis sp. 1 JC-2022 | reverse complement strand
GCCCGATAAAAAATAAAAGGATTTCCCATGACGTCACATGGTGCTGTAATGTCGACATGTAGTCCAGCTGTCTCTCGTGTTCATGTTTGTTCATTTGAATGTGTTTTGTTGTGTCGGGCTTTTGTCTTTTTTTTTCTTCATGCGCTGTGTGTCTGTAGTGGGACGGGGGAGCGGGCTGGAGATTTTTCAAGGCACTCCTGCTGCTTGTTTTGATAATATTGACAAATTGTCTGGTCGATATAATTTTGTTTGTGGTTGTCACCATGGAGACATATTTGCAACATGCTCGGGAATGTCCGTTGGACCTGCAGACAGCAGCAACAAAGTTACCATCGGTCTTCACCGGAGTTGAAGATGTCGGGACTGATCTGGGAGTGCAGGCAATCTTCAAAAGGCAACCAGGGAGGGAGAACATATTTCAGGAGTGAGGAGACGACTGGGAAGATTGAGGCAGTTTGGTGTTCCGTGCTGCGGTGTACAGAGACCGCGGTGCTGCGTGTATGGAGGAGAGTCGTGGAGGCGGAGTTTGTGTTTTGGACTGGTTGGTGACACTGGACAGCGGGGGCTATTTTTAATCATGGCTGTATTGCACTTTAATTCACTTAATGATTGATGTAATGATTCTGTTGGATGTCTTTGTTTGATATTGGCATTATGCTCAGGAATTTCCATTGGATCTTCAGCCACAGAGTTTACCATCATTCTTCACTGGAGTTGAAGATGTAGGGACTGATCCAGGACTGCGGGCAATCTTCAGAAGGCCACCAGGGAAGGAGAAGATAATGAGTGAGGCGGCGACTGGGAAGGCTGAGCTCCGTTTCGACAGTCGACAGAGACCGCAACACTGCGTGTAGCCTATGGAGGAAAGTCGTGGAGGCGGAATTTGTGTTTTGGACTGGTTGATGACACTGGACAGCGGGGGCTATTTTTAATCATGGCTGTATTGCACTTTAATTCACTTAATGATTGATGTAATGATTCTGTTGGATGTCTTTGTTTGATATGTTTGTTTGTATGTTGTGGGTCTGCCCCACTGTCTGTCTTTTTTGTTGTTGCTAGGGCTACAATTGAAGTTCCCTAGCGGGAAATAAAAGTTATTCTATTCTATTCTATTACCAGTCTGTCTCGCCCCCCCTCTGACAATTAGACCCTAGGCAGCTGCCTAGTTTGCCTATGCCTAGATCCAGCTCTGTTTACATGCGCTGTGTGTCTGTTGTGGGATGAGGAAGCGGGCTGGAGATTTTTCGTTCGTTTTTATAATATTGACGAATTGTCAAGCGGGGATGATTTTGTTTGTGGTCATCACCATGGAGATGCATTCGCATTATGCTCAGGAATGTCAGTTGGATCTTCAGCCACAGAGTTTACCATCACTCTTCACTGCAGTTGAAGATGTAGGGACTGATCCGGGACTGCGGGCAATCTTCAGAAGGCCACAAGGGAAGGAAAAGATAACGAGTGAGGCGGCGACTGGGAAAGCTGAGCTCCGTTTCGACAATCTACAGAGACCGCAACACTGCGTGTAGCCTATGGAGGAAAGTCGTGGAGGCGGAGTTTGTGTTTTGGACTGGTTTATAACATTGATGACATCTCAGGACAGTGGGGGCTATTTTAACCATGACATTTGGCTGTATTATTTTATATGTTTGCTTGTGTGTTGTGGGTCTGCCCCACCATCTATGTCTTTTTTGTTGTTGCTGGTGGCTACAACTGAAGTTCCCTATCAGGAAAATAAAAAAATATTCTATTCTATTCTTTTATATAATTCATTCCATCCAGTAGAGCTTGCCCTAAATCCCCTCATTTTACTGCCATTGTTGTTCTTCTCCTGCTTCACTGGAGTTATTCTCTTACAGAAATGGAATGCATTTGAAAATATTATTGACAAATATGTATTATCAGCATATTGCAACATAACACTTAACATTTCACATTATATTGGCAAATATACCCATTGTTAACACTTTAAGATATTATAATATATTACACTGCTATTAAATATATTTATCATTATACATTTCCAAAAGTCCACATATTTCAAATATATTGGAACACTATATACTATTTCCATAAGGGCTCGTAGATCAAATCCAACTGAAAAGCGGTGTGTACCTTCACCTACACTCCCAGAAATACAATTGTATGTACCAGTTGGGTACCACCCCTGTGACAAACATTTGCACCTTTTTTCTGAGCGTGTACCATGCCATTTACATGGTCTGTAATATGGGGGCACTATTTGATTTGCACCTTGTCTGGGTACAGATAATGGAATGAGATCGAGACTTACCCAGGGCACCATTTTAGTTCTTAAAAGCCTTATTTGAATTCCGATAATGGGGAAATTGACAGAGATCACCATCTGCAAATTATTCCATCCAGCGGCTAATTGGGTAATTGAATAGATTAGATTAACGAGCGTGGAGAGGCGGGGGGAGGACCTGTGATGGCAGATATGACACCCTGCAGTGACCTTTGACCTCACAGGCTGCCCCTCATGTGACCCGCCTAGCTGACACACACACACACACACGCACACACACGCACACACACACACACACACACACACACAGACACACATACACACAGACACACACACACACACACACACACACACACACACACGTTCTCTCTTGCTGCCAGCCCTTCCTTCGACCTCAGTGGGGAAAAGACCCCTCAGTCCTCTTTTCCCACATAACTGAGTGGAAAAAAAACCCACCAGCTTCAATTTTGGTTTATTTTTTCAGGTGAGTAAACTGCGTGGCATACGCTGGCCTCTCAGTGGTTTTAATTAGGCTTCTGGAATCTCGCGCTTTCATCCGCCGAAGGACCTGCGTCAGCCCACGACCGGCCGCCGCAGAGCTTCTTTTTTTTTACACAAATACTTTCAGATGAGGCACGTCGGAGGCTTGGAGTAGAAAGAAGGTTTAATTGTGCGTGCCGGGTACTCCCGCCGACATCTGACCGCAGCGGTCCGCTGAACAATGCTCGGTTTATCGCTGATCGGCTATTTTTGCCAGTTTTTCCACTCCCTGGAGTTCACCAGAGGCGATTCAATATCATGTCTATATCGCCGTTATAGCGTTTATTGTGCAACGGAAACATAACGACGGTAATTAGAGGGAAGTCCAGCTGTACGGAGAAAGGACTGAGGAAATGATCAACAAAGTCCATCACATTTCTGAATTACCACACTATAAATGTGGGTGTTATAAATTTGTTTATATGTTTTGTAGAGTGCATATTTTTATTATGAGCAGACCTTCTCTATACGCTCAAGGGCAGATATTGTTTATTATTCTGAGTTTAACACAAGATTTAGCAGTGGAAACAGATTAAGCTAATCCTGTAAACCGCGTCTCGTTTTGACAGGCGTACACATTAGTTAATCTCAGTGAATGACGTGTCCAAGATTGTCCCAGATAGACAAAATGCCACACTTCCAGACATGTTATATACATGTATATTACAGAAGAAGCTGTCTTTAGCAGATATCGCTGTGAACACATTTGAGATAAAACTTTGAGCGAAAATACCAATTCGTTTTCTATTTTGCATTGGGCTCTGAATAAACTACCCCAATATATTTAAATATTTCACAGAGATAAGTCCTCCAGTGAAAATGACTGTGGGGGGAGCAGACCAGGATGAGGTCATCCGACTAATTATCTCTGCATTTATGGAAATAATGAATTCCAATCAAACACAGACATTCAACCGGTACCAGAGCGGCCAAAATCAAACAAACCACAGAAATTAATTTATTTTAGAGGGCGTCGGAGGTCAATGGCTGAGAAGGTCTTGACAGACCAGGGTCCACCTATACCCTCAGGCCCGAGGCATTGGGACAGAGAGCTGAGTTCAGTCGGGTTACCAAATCCACCCCCGCCCCCTCCAGTCGGGGTCATGACCAAAGCTAACTTATCCCTGCCGCGGACTGGGGTAGAGAGTTCGGTCGGTTGAGAGGTGAAAAGTTCTCTTCGGGCAAGGAGCACGGGGCGCAAGGTGGACCCAAACAGGGTTAGATAAGGGACAGCAACCTGGTCCCTAACCCAAGGGGTATAAAGAAAGTGCACAAGACGTGTCTTTGATGGGTTCTGTGTGCATACAAATGGTAGCATGGTGCAGTGGCCAAGAAACCAGGCCCCCCCAGACTTCATCGGGATACTCTGCATGAATTGTTCAAATAGATACCGCGCCGTGTGACCGCAACATGGAAAAACCGAGCCATGGATTAGAGAAACATCTAAACGAGTAACACGATGCGGCGGCATGAGAAACCGCCGCAGTGATTACGGAACGGGAACACACAGGATTGTCACCACAGCGCAATGCAACTGACGAACAAATAAGGCGGCGGCGGCCGAGGGGTTTGAATTATTGGCAGGGCACTTCTGTGGCACACTTTGGCAGGGTACCTGACCTGTGTTGCTTCATGAAACATATTGTCTTCCATCTGTCTGCAAACACAGGATGAAAATAACAAATGTATCAAAAACCAAGTGAATCTTGTCAGCAGTTTAAGTTTCTGTATCTTAAGTTTCGTTCTTATTTTAAAATCTCTTGCGTACTATCACATGACGTGAATGGTCTTTTTAAATCGTTCCTCAAACACTGCTTCCCTCTAGTGTATATGAAGAGAAAAGCAGTTCTCCAAGCTGGATTGTGCAGTTTGATTGTTAATAGCCTCAGTATTCTTAAAGCACATGATTATGATTGAGTAACCTATTATTTTAAAGTATTGAACCAAAAAGGAAGATGTGTGGTAAGACTTTGTTTTAATATAAAGTAAAAATAAAGGTTTTTTTTATACACACATGTACAATATTGGTTGAATCTGGCATAAGGCATAAAAACATAATTTAAGTATTACTTGTGGTTATTCCTAGTATGCTAGGCTAAGAACACAGTGATAAATAGTATAAATTGCACATACTGAATATCATTAGTTTAGCTCACACACAACTCAAAACTTTCACAGAAACTGTTGCCATGGTTTTCTTGTAATCTTCCAAAGTGTTGTCACATAGCGACCGACACGTTAGCTCATTTGAACACTGACAGCACTCAGTACTATAACTCAAAAAAGATGAGCCAATGTTCTTAAATGAAACACAGCAAAATAAATCTTTTATGTCTGACACCAAGACAGTTTGAAATAAATCAGGGTGATACTTGTTGGCACAGAAACACATAGATTATAAAGAAAGGAAATGTCTTTAAACACTATGTAAAAATAATCATAATTCAGGCAGAGGGAAGCAGCATTACAGTAATGGATGAAGGATTTGACAGTACATTCCATTAGGGAAATTAGCCTAGCCTGTGTGATAACGTCAAATCGACGTCTCATTAAAACAGAGATATCTACAAAAGCATTAGCATAGATCTATGTTCAAAGATACACTCCAATAGAATGCTGATTTATATATAAAACTAAAATGATGCATGGGAACTAATGAATAACTGTGAATTTGGAGCTGACGAGGGATGGATTTACAATAGGAAAACAGAACACTGAGGGCCAGATTTACTAAAGAATTACCGCTGCTTTTCCAAAGCAAAAGCGGTTGCTACAAGGTCGCAACATCGGATTTACTAAACGGGCCAAAATCGCAATTAGGATGTCATTTGTGGGGATTATGTCCTTCTGTGACTTTCCTTTTGATGCGCAGTTAAATGTGTTCATGCATATGTATAACTGGAGTGAACACGCTAAAGCAGGGTGTAAATTAGGCTAATTAAGTTGTGACGCTCCTCTTTGTGTGAGGATTGTCTTTACCTCATCAGGGATGTGAGGCGGGTTTCGCAGAGCAATGGTGTGCTGGCGCTGCTCAAAGAGCAGCAACCTGTCCACTACCTCACAGGATGCCGGAGAAGGGTGTCTGGCTGTACGCGCGTTCTTGGCACTCAAATAATTTTCCCTTATGGGCTGCATAGGGTGGGGATTTAAAACGAACACATCCTCTGATGCATAGAACACTGGACAGGAGGATTTCAAATGTGTTTCACACATGTTTCTACTAATAATCTTTCATTGTGCCATCTTTTTTTTACATTGTCTACTGTTCATTTTGCAATACCTAACAAATACATTTTGTATGTGATGTCCCTCCAAATGTTTCTTCTCTCCGTTGGCGTTTTATTCCTATGCTGCAATACGGCATTGTGAAGCTGAGCCTCGTTGAACATTACCTCTATTTCCTAATCTTAATAAATTTAAGTTTTCTTTTTCTTGCGGTCCCTCGCTACTTACTTGTGCCTGGTTGCTCTGTATCCATTTCCTAGCGCATTGTAATCTGTGTAAGCATGCCATGTTGTTTCTGGCCCTTTTTATGGGCGTCTCCTACCACAAAATTGCGAATGAGTGCGTTCAATATATTTAATAGCATAATTAGAACCAATCTTGGTAAATCGTCATTAATGTGTCGGTATCTGCGACCACAACAGAGCCGCAATATAGCGAATGTTTCCTTAGTAAATCTGGCCCTGAAATACAAAACTGTGCTAAAAAAATCATAACTGAGCTAACGGGTACAAACAGATAATCTAAAAGTCTCTAAATTCACAACCAGAGTTTAAAGGCATTGGTTCACAAACTAAACTGTAGTCAACAACACATCATTCTAGCTAGTGTTATTTACGTTTTCAAAGTACATTGTGGTTTCTGTGTGGTGTTTGCATTACATTCTGAGCTCATATGAAGACATTTTCAGTTTGCTGTAATACATGAATAGTTTGTACTTCAGGAACAGTGTAACTGTGACTGCACTGCAATATCTGATATTGGGCGTTTAAACGCTGAGGTGGGTGGGGGGGAAACTGTTCCATCGAAGCACTAGCATTCAATCACAGGTTGGCGGCAGTGTGGCATAGCGGTTAGGATAAAACTGGGCTTGCGAATCCGCAGGTTCAATGCTCAAGTGGGGCACTGCCATTGTACCTATGAGCGAGGTACTTAACATGAGTTGCTTCAGTGAATATCTACCTGTATAAATTAACTGTATGTTAAAAAAACAAAAAAACAACTGTATGTAAGCTGTGTAAGTCACTCTGGATAAGAGCGTCTGCTAAATACCTAAAATGTAAACGGTTCTAGGCCTACGGATACTCTGTGGGCACTGTGCTAACATACATATAAAAGGTTGAGCGTAATGTCCAGTAAGCATACAGGTACAGCAGTGTTGGTCCGGGTGGCTGTGGCTCTTGTCGCCAAAGTGCTCGCTGCGAGGGTGCCTGTCGACAGAGCCGCCAAATTTGTGGCCCTAGCTGGAGAAAAAACAAGACGGGGGACAGGAAAAAGGTAAATTTGTCCGCTCGCGATATTCTCCCATGACACGCGCGGCGTCCTACGCCACCTGCATTTCCTTACTTTACCTCTTAATTGGGAAACAAATAACAGTGATGACGATTAGGAAAAAGAGACTGAGCGTACCAGTGAATTCACAATTCCAAAGTCTACAATGTTGCATTCTGAATACTTTCCATAAAACTGAATGTTATTTCTCCACTATTCTAAAAACACAACACCAATAATGTGGTGCAACTCCTTGTGTCAGACTACATTACAGAAGATGCTACAGAAGTGTTCTTGTGTCTTCCCACACTGCAGTCCAGAGACTCACCTTGTCAATCAAAGTTAGGGATGCAGGACGATCGCCGAGAGCGACACATGTTCTTCTGCAGGGAGAGAAAACCAAACCTTGAGCGTTTTAGACCAGGTCATGCAGGGCCCATAAACCTTCTGGTCAGACACAGAGAATACTTTGAAAGGTATTCAAGTGCGTTCAAACATTGAGAATGATATTCAAATGCAGTAAATAAATAATTATTTTATGATATGTATCAGAAACTGTTCTGAAGGCGCTCTCTTCCCATGGTGTGAGTAGCTGAGGTTTGAAGAGTAGGCCTACTGGCCCCCCATCCGTGGAGAGGGGGTGCTTGTGGTACTGTACCTTCCTATGCAGGCGGTAGTGGAGACCAGGGTCTGACAACCAGGGATGTTCTAGAGCTTCAGCTGAATTCAACCTCCAACTGCAGATACACACACACACACACAAAAACACACATGCACACAATGAATTATGAGAACTTCTGTCTATTCATTAATGAGTCCTGCAAAAAGCAGAGAGACACCTGTGTGTTCATATAATACCATATCATAACTCAAAACAATTACAACAAGGCAGAGGTTTCAATCAATACAAAAACCGTAATATCCAATATTTACAAGAAACATTAAACAAAGAAATACGTTGCATGCGAAGTCAACAAAGAAGAAAATTAAAAAATGAAATAACAGGAGCCCAAGTGTAGAAGCGGCGGAAGGGGCTTGACGCACCTCTTATTCTTGACAATGAGTTTGGAGATGAAATCTTTGGCTTCCTCAGAGATGTCCATGAACTCATCCTCCTCGAAGTTCCACTGGCAGGTCAGGATGTTGTTCAGCGTCTGGCCGTCATCGTCGCCGAGGAATGGAGAGAGACTGCTGAGCCTGCGGAGGACGACGGCCGCGAGAGGGAGGGGTCATGGGAGTCACGTGACACGCGAGTGCTTTTCTGCAGAGGTGTGAGGTCATGGTGCGGATAAACGCAGCGTGCGAGCTGTGACTCCCAAAGCATCTGAGCATATGAGTTTGTGATTATGTATTGGGTGTGTGTGTGTTTGTGAATGTGTGTGTACGCGTTTGGGTGTGTTTGTGAATGTGCGCATGCACGTTTGTGTGTGTTTGTGAATGTGTGTGTGCGCGTGTGTTTTTGTGTGCCTGTGTGTGTGTGTGTGTGTGCGTGTGTTTGTGAATGTGTGTGTGTGTGTGTGTGTGTGTGTGTGTGCGTTTGTTTGTGAATGTGTGTGCACGTGGTTGTTTGTGTGAATATGCGTGTGCACTTTTGTGTGTGTGTGTGTGTGTATATTACTTACAGCATGTAGGTAATGACTCCAAGGCTCCACATATCTGTACGGAATGAGACAAATTCATAGTTGACCACCTCAGGAGCCAGGAACTCTGGGGTACCGAAATTGACTTTCAACTTCTCTTTGGGCTTATACCTGTAACAGGAGCAGGGCCTAATTACACAGCGCAAGCTTTTTTCAAGACCTGGATCAAATGTGCATTTGAAACACTATATGCTGGTAAAATTTTAAAACATGACTGCAAGTCAATTAGAGTAAACAATTGTAAGTCATTGTAATCAATGCTGTTACTAATCAGAATGTAATCTGAAAGTACTTCACATAATAATTTAACACACAACAAAAGAATTACCTGTAGTATATGAGTATATAGCCCACATATAATGTATAATAACAAATTCTGCATAAAATAACAAATTACAAAATTACTCTTAGAGTTTGGAATGTTCAACTTATCTTCTCGGAGTGTAAAATGGACATAAATTTAGAGTATATGTTGGATTAAAATATTAAGATGCAGAAAAGAAAGAGAAGGTGGGTTCGGGGGAACATACATCCTGGCAAGCCCAAAGTCTATGATCTTGATCTTGCTTGTGAGTCTGCTCACACACATAATGTTCTCAGGCTGCAGGAGACAAAGAGAGCGTCGACCTAGGATGACATCATCGCTCCTAACCAGAGCCGCCTCGTCACCGAAACTAAAGGGCATGCCAAGACTAATCTCGGGCAGTAAATGTGTACTATAGAGGACATTTACAACAGATTCAATTTGGTTTTGTTTCAAAAATGAAGATTGTATTGAGGTTAACCTTGCGGATTGTAATGACAGACCTTACTCTTATAAACTGTTCCCATTTAGTTTTGAGAAAATAATTCAATAAAGTTAAACGTGATTATATCGAGCAGGGATCTCAAACTCAAATCCTGGAAGGGCCGCTGTGTCTGTCGGTTTTTTAAGTGTTCCTACACTTAATCCGAGTCATTGATTGGCTAAGGAGTCTGCTGCGCTCCTTGTTTTCCAGACCTAAAATGGCCGCTCACTGAAAGGAAATCACAAAACCAGCAGAGACGGCAGCCCTCCAGGACTGGAATTTGAGACCCCAGACAAAAAAGGATTATTACCTTAATGTAAGAGTACAGTGAAGATCCTATTTTACATTTTACTTTAATATTTAAGGGAAGGGCAGACATTTTATTTTTCAGTTACCTTTAGGTCCAGGTGTACGATGGACATCTTGTGCATGTGTTGAACACCTTCACAGATCTGCCTAATGAAGTGGACAGAATCCAGCTCAGTAAGCTTGTAGTTCTCATCGATGATTCTGTCAAAGAGCTCTCCTCCACCCACACTGCAGTCACAGAGGGGACACACAGATAGACAGATGGACTGACAGAGGGAAATCTGGACTGACAGAGGAAAAGCTGAACGCCTGTGATATTTTAGGAGTGTCCGAACTGAAACACATCAGCTATCCTTTCATACTCAACTAAACAAACTTTTTTTGTAGAACTGAAAACCAAGCAATCTTAGGGCTTTTTACAACATGGTAGCTCACGTAGTCCCACCCCAGGTGGAAACGCTACCAACTTCATGGCCCACTTTTCACCAAAGACTGAAAATGCAGCAAGTTAATCTGCATCTTGGCTCACCTAATGCTGAACATTTCTCTTAGATTACTACCCCTACCTACAGTCAATTTAAAACTAAGTCCCATAACCCAGTGGTCCCCAACCCAGTCCCTGGCGATCTACAGTCCTGTAGGGTTTAATTTCAACCCTAATTTGGTACACCTGATTCTACTAATTAGCAGCTCAATGAGATTTCTAGCTGTTGAATGAGGCATGCTTGGCTAGGGTTGAAGTGAAAACCTACAGGATGGTAGCTCACCAGAAACAGGATTGGGAACCACTGCCCTAACTCATCTGATTCCTAATGATGCTACATTCTCCATTTCCCTCCTTTGCCGTCTATTCAATCTAATTTTACATCATTATGTCTTTACTACTATTTGCTGTGACCCTAATGATTTAGCATCATTCAGCATGGTTGCCTAAACCTGTATGTATGAACTTAAGGCACTGTATGAGGTTATTGTACCTCACAGTCTGCACTAGCCTGTTGCCGTCACTACTCAACAGGGTTTTCATCACTAAGGGCCAGATTCAGAGTTGAGATAAGCACGCGCAAATGGGACTTACTCCCGAAATTCCGCGTAGCTTAAGCTATTTGTGATTTGACTTATTCGCTGTTTTAAGCGGCTCTCCAGTACATACACGCCATTACGTGCGCGGGGTGGAGATTTAGATGTAGATTTTATGTAAAGGAGGCGTGTCTGCAAGATACGCGTATTCAGAGTTTAATCGGATTATTAAAGGCACGGTTATTAAAGGCACTGTCACTGAAAACGCATAAACCCACAAACATTTTTTTAGTAAATACCTGAGAGGCAGGTACAAGAAACAGGTCATTAGAATATCATACCCCGTACCACCAACATTTTGAGATAAGCACCTATGCAACACAAGTTAGAATACGACGTAAGTGAAGTTGCGTTAAATCCGCGCAGGAGAGGCACTTAAGCGCATCATGACTAAACCATAATTCTCTTCTCAAACACAGTCAAACCAATGCTGTTACATTTGGCGTATAAGAACTTTCCATAGAGTTACTCAAATAGAAATGTATGTGAAAACAAGCTTCATCTCAGATATTGTGTCAAATGTTAAATTGCATATATTGCCGAAAAATATTAAACACAGTTGCAGTTATGACTGACTGGTGAATGAGAGGGAAACATACTACTCCAAGACGAGGATGATGTCGACTCTGGACTCATAGACAGCATAGAGCTGAATCAAGGTGGCATGGTCCAGCTGGTTCATCACATGGATCTCGTTTTTCACCACCTCCTGTGGGTCGACCACAACCACAGCGCCAGTTATTGAGAAGACCCCAATGCCTACCGGAGACCAATTCATCTGCTTAGGTGCACAGTTTCTGCACAATAGCGCAGTAAACTCACACACACACCTGTATGAATCCATCACAACAGCACAGTAACTCACACACACCTGTATGAATCCATCACAACAGCACAGTAACTCACACACACCTGTATGAATCCATCACAACAGCACAGTAACTCACACACACCTGTATAAATCCACTTTTGTGTTGTTATTGATGACCTGATTCCATGTCCTCCCATTGAAGCCAAACACACATTTTCACAGAACTGGCCAATTAATGTAATGTAATCTGCCTTGTCGTCACTTAGGACCAGAAGAGGGATGCGTACCTTTTCTTTCGAACTCCGGGCCTGGATGATTTTAGCAGCCAGGGTGAGGCCGGATGAGTTTTCAATGCATTTGTGAACCTGGCCAAAACGACCTCTGTAGGGGAACAATTTAAAAATTGTTTGGTTGGGTGGGTTTAAGCAACTGAGTCCTGTACCAGTTAACTGTATTTCCTCAATATAAATATAATACTACTGGGGGAAAAAAACTATCTTGAGTGAACACTCCTATAGTCCTCTCTGCTGATCAAGGCTGGAGTGGACACTCCACCGTCACTAACCAGAAGTACAGAAGGTTTATTTAATGCTTGTAATGCAATCTGTGTTTACATTAGATGTACACCCATATCAAAGTGTAGGTTTGAGAACACAGATTTCAATAAAGCTCCAGTGTTCTGGTTCTCTTGGTTTTAAATGAGAGAGGTATCCCTTCAGAGGAATGGATTAACACTTAGTGATTAGCTTTCAGCTGGTGTAGAGTAGAGTTTCACATTCTCTGAGGTGAGGGGTAAAAATAAGCCCACTGACCCTGGAGATATGACTGCAGAGAGAGAGTGAGAGATATGAGAGGGATAAAGAGAGAGAGAGAGAGAGAGAGAGAGAGAGAGAGAGAGAGAGAGAGAGAGAGAGAGAGAGAGAGAGAGAGAGAGAGAGAGAGAGAGAGAGAGAGAGAGAGAGAGAGAGAGAGAGAGAGAGAGAGAGCGCATGTGAGAGAGATGAGAGGGATAGAGAGAGAGAGAGAGGTCCACGCTAGTGAGAGAGAGAGAGAGGGGTAGCACTAGTGTGTGTGAAAGAGAGGGGCAGGCAGACAGACAGAGACGAGAGAGAGAGCAAAGAGAAAGATATAGACCTTCTCTTGATCATACAGTCTACTGTGGAACATTAGAGATCCCCTTGTTTCCTGCTCTGTCATAAGTTAGCACGAGAGAGAGAAAAAGAGAGAGAGACAGAAAAAAAGAGAGCTAGAGAGATAGACCTGCTCTTGATTATACAGTCATTGTGGGACATTAGAGATGCCCTTGTTTCCTGCTCTCTCATAAATTCTCAGCTGTGGTTTAATCAAAGTTGCGCACCCTCCCAGGATTTCCTGTCTGTTGATGGTGTAGAAGTTGTTGATTTGGTGGGGTTTGGCCGACACAATGCGGTGGTCGAAGGGTGCGGATGCGGGATGGCTGATGTCTGGAGGGACAGATAGAGAGAAAAAAGAGGGAGAAAGACAGAAAAAAGAGAAAGTGGGGAAAGGTAGAGGGGGCCAATAAAGGGAGAGGGGAAGTGGAGAAGGTCAGACCATAAGAGATATCTCAGATTGGGAGCAGAGAGAGGAGAGAGTGACGAGAGTCGTCTCAGCAGGCAGATTGGATGAATTAGCCACCTGTGCATTCTGACATGTTGAGATATACATGAGACAAGCACGCAAACCACTGCCACGCAGAAGGAAGACTGTATCAGGGAAAAGCACATATACACACACACAAACAAACACACACTTATAAACATTCATTAATCAAGCATGCATAACAATTTAACAATTATGGATACTCCCTTCACAAATACATGCTAAAATTGAAAATTCATAATCTACTCAATGTATTTGAAAATGATATCAAAGTACATAAACAAAATAATAATTGTAAATAATAGAATATACATAAATAATAGGCACTTTAATATATGCTATTCCAGGCAAGCATTGTCGATGGTATTGAAAAATCATAATATGATATATGTATCATAACCATATGATACGTAATTACATATATACAGTTAAGACATATTACAAGCATATTTGTTGTTATTTTATATCACATTTCAGCAAGGCTATTTTCTCACCGATGTTAAACGTTGTTTCCTCTTCGTCCTTGCTATATTGGACTCCTTCCAGCTCTGCCTTTTTCTTTAACCACAGTTTCTTCCACTCCTCCAAATCCACACCCATTTCATCACTCTCCCCAGCCTCTTCTCCTTCCTTCTCCTGGGGTTCAGCCCCCTCTTTCTCCTCTTCTGCCTTCTCTCTTCCCATCGCTCCTTCTTCCTCTGCCTCCTTCCCTCCCTCATTTACTGCCTCCTTCTTCCCCTCCTCCGCCCTCCTGCTCTTCTTGTGGTCCTCCGGCGCTAGGACCTCCTCCTCCGTCACCCGCCTCTTGCTGCTGCTGGCCACCTCGCTCCCGGGGTCTGGCTCCACCTCAAATGAGACGGAAGGTGCTGATTTGCTCTCGTCCTTCCTGGAAACAAAGAACCAAATATTTGTTTTTTATTACAGTTGGCCTGAATGGACCAATCAGCACCTGACATTTTGAATATTGGTGGTGATATACAAGGGAATTCACACATCAGGTGCCTCTAATGACAAAGTAATGTGTACTGCAAATTTTATTCCAGAATGAAAAAGAATGTTATCACGTATCGCTACTTCCAGGCATTCAATTTTAGGTATATATTGTAGAATTTCTGTTATGAACAGTTGTGAAAAAAATTTGTGCAAGCACACTTGTTTTCCAGTGCTACTTGATGCACATTTTGAAATGTACTGCTTAGATTTTTTTAACGTGTATTTCTAAACATGTTTTTTCCTATTGGACACGTGTCAAATTCTAAGACTGTCAGTTTTTTAAATTCTGCATTTTAATTGAATATGCCCTTGTTTCACTGACACAGTTGGTGTGTGCATGTCAGTATATTTGTATGTAGACATATGTATGTATGTATGTATGTATGTTTGTTTGTTGGTGCATGTACATACATGTATGTGTGTGTGTGTGTGTGTGCATACAGCATGTCTGTGTGTGTATCTGTGTCTATGTGCATACGTGTGCATGCATGTGTGCACATGTGTGAATGTACTGCATGTGTGCATTTGCATGTGCATGTGTGTACATGTATGTATGTGTGTATTTGCATTAACATATTTGCATGCATTTGTATGTACATGTGTATGTACAGTATGTGTGCATTTGCATATGTGTGTGTATGTATGTTTTTGTGTGTGTGTGTGTGTATGTTTGAATGTGTGTGTGTGTGTGTATGTTTGTGTGAGTGTGTGTGTGTGTGTGTGTGTGTGTGTGTGTGTGTGTGTGTGTAGCATATCCATGTCTGTGAAGCGTTACCTCTTCAGCATGGGGTCCACCTTTCTGGGTGTGTCAGTCAGGCTGACAGATGCGTCAGCAGGATGAGGCTTTTGGGTCTTAGGTTTCTCACAGACTGAAGGCCCCACACTAGCAGCAGGGGTCACATCTGCCTTTTTAACCTTCTCTTTTGCCTCCACTTTAACCTCCTCCTTTGCCACTGGTTTTGCCTTCTCTTTTGCTTCCTCTTTTGCCTCCTTTTTTGCATCCTCTTTTACCTCCTTTTTTGCCTCCTTTTTTGCCTCCTCTTTGGCCTCCTTTTTTACCTCCTTTTTTGCCTCCTCTTTGGCCTCCTTTTTTACCTCCTTTTTTGTCTCATCTTTTGCCTCCTTCTTTGCCACCTCCTTTGCCTTCTCTTTCACTTCCATTTTTGGTGACTCGACTTCTCCCTTCTTTTTGACCTCTTCTTTCTCTGCCTCTAACTTGGAGACTACCTCCACCTTTTTCTTTTCTTCCTGCTTGGCTGCAGGTGCCAGTGGTACATCCAGGATGACGCCCGGACGACCCGGGCCTCCCTGACCCTCCGAGGTGACCTGAGGGACCTCCACCTCTCCCTGTGGCTCTGGGGTCTGGAGAGAGCCTGACTTCTCTGCATTCTGCTGGTTGAGCTTCTGAACTTCCTTCTGTAGCAATGGCTGCTTCTTCAGAGAGCTGGTGTCTGAGAAGATCCAAACAGAATGAAAGAGCCAAGGCGTCACACTTTTACATATTCACTTGCCAAATTTCAGTCACAAGTACAGTATATTCCGAAATTCTGCATAAACCACACTATAGTACCATCTTTACTGCAGCATGGCATTATGTCCAAATCATTCATAAGCAATTGTGCAAGACTTTTGGTCAGAGGATGGACTCAGTGACAGGTGACATTGTGTTACGTTTGAGTAAAATGCAAACGTAGGTTGTGCAACAAGTGAGCAGTGGTTGAGGAACCTACATCGCCAACATTTTATTATACAACAGCTTGTCTGGCTGTCATTGGAAATTTCACAATGCAAACCTGTACCTGATGAGTCTGGAGGCTTCTTCTGGGATTTTAGGCTCTTGAGACTCAAACGAGGCTTCTCCTTCCCCTCTCTTCCTTTCTGGTCTTTCAGCTGCAAAGTGAGGACAAACGCAGGCAGGTCAGTGCAGCTGCAGCCACCAATCAGAGCTAGACTTTTGACTGCAGTGGCAGACTCCATGCTGGAATTACTAGCATAGCTCCGATGACACCCAATGGCATGTTGGAGAATTAGACATTTTTTCAACCAGTCTACACAAAATGTTTTGAAAGACCGGGTTAAACCCTGTTATTGATCCAAGAGGAACAATAGCAGCAATCTGACCAAGCTGTTTGTCATCTGATTATTACTCCTTGCTAAATAGGTTAAGGTTAATTTCCATTGTCCCTCCCTAACTGTCACAGTATATGGTAAGTCATAATGTAAACACCTGGAAACCATAAGTGTAATGATGACTATTTGTCTTAAATTAAAAATTAAATATTAAAACAATATATTACAATAATATATATTAATAAAAAAAACTCAGTTTTAACTGGACCTGTTGTCCTAGCCTTTCGTCAATTTATCCAATTCATACTTAACTGCTAGTTACCTGTACATAAGATATGAAGTAATGCTTCATGTGTGACAATGACATGGTTATTTCCCCCCAAAGTGGGAAATTATAATTTAAGTCAAATGCTCGCATATAT
The DNA here is from genome assembly GCA_022702515.1 of Ilyophis sp. 1 JC-2022. Classification (NCBI taxonomy): domain Eukaryota; kingdom Metazoa; phylum Chordata; class Actinopteri; order Anguilliformes; family Synaphobranchidae; genus Ilyophis; species Ilyophis sp. 1 JC-2022. The sequence goes on along the minus strand of CM040395.1, from coordinate 18,159,300 downwards.
TTAATTATTGTTGCAATAATTTAAAGTTATAGCTTGCACATTTCTCTTCCTGCTGCAAAGTGACAATTTTATACTATTGACTATTTTATAAACTTGAATTATTTGTACAAATACACTCAGTGGGCACTTTATTAGCCATTCATTAACGCAAATAGTCTGCTCCTCCAAAGAGCAAATCATGGGGCTTCAACTCAATATATAAAGCATGCAGACATGGTGAAGACGTTTTGTTGTTCAACTGAATGTTAGAGTGGGCAAAACGTGTGATGTAAGTGACTTTGACCGTGGTATGATTGTTGGTACCAGACGTGGTGGTTCCAGCATCTCAGAAACAGCATTGTTAATGGTTCATTGTCAGTAAGTGGCAGTTCTGTGGGCGAAAACACCTGGTTACTGAGAGATGTCAGAGGAGCAAGGGCAGACTCGATCAAACAAACAGAAAGGCCTCAAGTGCTAAAATAACAGCTTGTTACAACAGTGGTGTGTAGAGGGTCATCTCTGAACACACAACATATCGAACCTTGAAGCGGATGGGCTACAGCAGCAGAAGGCCACGGAGGGTTCCACTCCTGTTAACTAAGAACAGGAAGATGAGGCTACAATAGGCATGTGATCATCAAAACTGGACGTTTGAAGACTGGAAAAAAACGGTGCCTGGTCTGACGAATCTCGATTTCTGCTGCAACATGCAGATGGTGAGGTCAGGCTAAAACAGCATGAATCAATGAACCCATCCTGTCTTGTGTGAACGGTGCAGTCTGCTGCTGGTGGTGTATTGGTATGTGGAATGTTTTCTTGGCACATATTAGGCCCCTTAATACCAACTGAGCATCATTTGAATGCCACAGCATACCTAAGCATTATTGCCGACCACGTGCATCCGTTTATGGCCACAGTCCACCCTTTTTCACATGGATATTTCCAGCAGGAGGATGTGCCCTGTCACAAAGCACCCATCATCTCAAGTCTGGTTCTACAATTGACTTCAGTTTATCCCAGATCTCAATCCAATAGAGCACCTTTGGGATGAGGTGGAAAGGGGAGGTTCACAGTAGATGCCTGACTTTAGCAAAAATGCTAAATTTCTAGGAAAATCTCTAAACAATTAAGCGCATTCTTAAGCCCCAAAGTTATTACAATTATTTGTAAACATTTCCTTTTACAGTGTCCTATCCTCACTGTGTTTGTAGTAGGCTTGTGTTTAAAAGTATCTGATCTGTGCTGATCTGGTGTCTGTTTTGACAATCGAGTGAGGTTGTGATATTGACATGGGAAATATGTTCCCTTATCAGTTCTCAAGTGATAACGTAAGCATCTACTTGCGCATGTGGTGAAAATCTAAATTCATTTCTTCAAAATGCTTTGCAAAAGAAACGAGAAAAGAAAATCTCAATTTGAGCAGAAAATAAAGTCAAACGTAAATGTAACATAGTCTGACAGCACTGGAACAATGCAAAATCATGTAAATCATCTTGCAATGGCAAGGCTCTGGCTGGGCTCAAACACGAGTCTCACAGGGGAGAGGTTGTTCCGCTAATTACTGTGCTAAGCAGTTGAGCAGTTAGCACTGGCACTGAGCAGTTAGGCCGCCTCTTGGCTGTCTGCAACACTACACTAGTCTTTGCCTTCTACAAAGTGTTTCCTCACACTTCCGTGCAACTTATAAGCTGCTGCCTTGTACATCGAGGCCCCATCTTCACTTTTAAAATCAACGTAACAGCAGGGTTCTGGCTGGGCTTGAACACTGGTCTCCCAGGGGAGAGGTCGTTGCTCTAACCACTGCACTAAAAATGAATTCACCATTAGCAGAGCAGCTAGGCCGCTCCTTATCTGGCTACAATACAAGAATATAAACACTTGACAGTGCTATGTAGCAGCCATGCTATCAGCTCGAGCCCGACCGTCAAAGCAAACATCAATAAGAACTTTTACTTTGAAAAGATGGACTACCTGACTGGTGTTCTTGTTCTTATTTTTTTTTAAAAAACTTTTTTTTTTGTTGCTACTTAAATATATATATATATATATATAATAATAGATATATATTTTTTAAAGATTCAGTAAACCCAACACCTTATTACTGTTTTATCCTCTCAACGCATTTGAAGTTTGGTTTAAATAGAAATGTGGCCAATTTAGAACATTGTCATTGAAATATATATATTTTTTGCACTGTGTAACTGTTTAGTGATGATTTGAGTTTGCAGCATGAATGTTTGGATAATAAATCTGCAGGAACGGCATGATGCTATTGACAAGGACGTTAAAGCCATGCCGCGAAAAGGCTGTTCTGGACGCAAAAGGGGGACCTATCCAGTACTAGGTAGGTGTATCTAATAAAGTGGCTACACTGAGTATATATCTACATTGGCACATATAAGCTAACTTATAGTGGAAGAAAAAAAACCTCTCTGGAACATTTCTATGTATAAGAATATACAGTTATTCAGAAAATAAACCTGAAGCTTGTTTGTTTTAAAACAGATAATCTTGAAAAATTGGGAACTATTGTTGGGAATTCCATTAAATCCATTAGTCACCTGTGATAATATATATTGACTATATTTGAATATGTATTACCTTTAAACTATATTACCTGTGATAATATGTATTGATAATATTTGAATATGTATCTATGAATGTATTAAGAGCAATATACAGACTGTATAAATGTATTAAGAACAGAGAAATGCATTCATAGGCACAGTAAAATATTATAAGAGCAGAGAGACATATTCTCTGTCTCTCTGACTAGAGGGAGCTGAGGGCCAGTCAGGGGCTGCTGTTTTTCGGAGAATCTGATAAGATAAGAGAAGTTGGCGCCTGGACACCTGCTGTCTGACCGACCAAGGCTCAGTACAAAATAAGAACAACACATTCCAATATACTAATTAGCTATTGTTGTTTTTGCACACAGTCAGCAGTCCAGGCATTTGAAGAAGAACTTGGATAGTAGCCAAGAAACCAGAGTCTGATAAGAGATGGTTCCCAGGCCTAAAGGGCGATGCCAGGGGGGGGGGGGCACGCAGCTGGAGATGGGTGGCTGGGGATCTCAGGGGGGGGGGGAATTTGAAAGCTATCTTTGGGGGGCGGAGCCGGGTGATTGAGAATCCAGGTGTCACTTGGATACAATCCAATAGGAGTAGGCCCTACAAAGGAAAGTTTGTAAAGATCTCGAAGAAAGGCGGGGATAGAGATTGCCTGTGTTTGTATGGTCAAATAGGTCAGATGGACAAATAATGAGATGTACAATCTGATAAGAAACTGTATAAAGATGGACTGTAAACCAAGAATAATTGAGAGTGTCTCTGGGGAGAGGCACTGCCCTGGGAGTGTCTCTGGGGAGATGCCAAGACCTTGATCGTGCGGTGTATGGGATAAGGTCTGGCATTTTTGATAGTCTCTGCGGGGGCACTCCGCTGGACTTTTGTTGTATATTTAATGAAATAAAGTCTAGTATTCTCTGAGAATTATTGCCTCGTCCTCTTTGATTAAACACTTAGAGAAATTTGAGAGGTAAAGTTGAAAAACTCTGAATTTCTGAAAACAACTCTGAGATATTTTCACTCGGAGATCCACAACAAATTTGGCATAATCAGACAGGTTTGGATCCAGTATCCACAACACTATATACATACACTATATAGCCAAAATATCTGGACACATCTTGGTCTGGGGCAGTTTTTCATGGTTCAGGCTAGGCTCCTTAGTTCCAGTGAAGGCATTACAGCATACAATGACATTCTAGATGATTCTGGGTTTCCAACTTTGTGGCAACAGTTGGGGGAAGGCCCTTTCCCGTTTCAGAGTGACAATGCCCCCGTGCACAAATAGAGGTCCATACAGAAATAGTTTGTCGAGATTGGTATGGAAGTACTTGACTGGCCTGCACAGAGCCCTGACCTCATCCCCATCAAACACCATTGGAAAGTCGACTATGAGCCAGGCCTAATAGCCCCACATCAGGGCCCAACCTCACTAATGCTCTTCTGACTGAATACAAATCCACACGACAGTGTTCTAACATCTAGTGGAATGCCTTCCCAGGAGAGTGCAGGCTGTTATAGCAGCAAATGGGGACCAACTCCATATTAATGCCTATGATTTTAGAATGAGATGTTGGATGAGCAGGTGTCCATATACCTTTGGCCATGCAATGTATATACAGTGAGCACCATAATTCATTGCACAGTGACACATTGTTATTTTGGATCTGTACTCTAGCACTTTGAGTTTGAAAAGGTACAATGACAATGTGGTTGAAGGGCAGACTGTCAGCTTTAATTTAAGAGTATTTTCATCCATATCGGATGAACCGTTTAGAAATTATAGAACCTTTTGTACATAGTCCCCCCCATTTTCGGGAATCAAAAAATATCGGACAGTTAAACATAATGTAGAATAAATTAATAATTTTTTATATTTGGTCGCATATCCTTTGCATGCCATGACTTTCTGATGTCTGTGACCCAACAACATCCAAAGACTCTTGATATCTTATTTACTGGTACTCTTACAAGCAATACTATAACTTCTCTGCATTTGAATGGATCTCTATGGGTACAAGTTTTCCGTATTTAGGAGAGGGAAGAAAGTACTTTGATCCGTGGAGTTTTGTCTTGTGGGCGGGCTCCAGGGCGGCATGTTCGCATGCAGGGGGTGTCTCTTGCGTCACTTTAGGGGTTTTAGTAGAAGCAGCTTTCTGTTAAAAACAAAATTGCAGTGCTTTGGAGAGATTAGGCTGCATGCACTAATGGAGACATGAGGGATGCCATAGTTATGGTTTATGAGAGGGAAGAAGGATACACAGGAATAACAAATAGCAGGAAATGGACAGATAAATTAATACAAACTGAGATAACAAGTTAAGCAAACTTCTGCATGTTTTTAGCCATTAAAAAGTAATGGTGCTGATTCAATGGAAGAGTTAATGAAAGAATTTAAAGAAGAGATAATTGGCATCAAAATTTATTATGTTCTGAGGGTGGAATTAGTGCATTGAGGTGTGGACAGCATGTGAACGGGTTTGCTAAGCGCATGCCAAGTTGTCGCTGATGAGGGATGCAGTAGAGTTATGCAGAGCTGTGAAATTGTAACTCAACTCTTTCATCATCAAGTGAAGGAACATAACGCTGATCCCGAGTGGAAAAAACTTCTTGTTCCCAAGGCTTGTTTTTTTCCCAAACATGTGCACCATAAACACTCCTTTTAAGTACCCGAAAGCGTCTTGTGAGCCCCTGGATAAACCTCCGTTCCCGAGCCGCCGCCCATTACAACACCTTGGGGTGAGACGCTGGGGGCTAAAGCGCGAGGATATTTCGAGTGCATAGACGCAGTCACAGCTGCCGCAGCCTGAAGGACAGATTGGGCTAACTGCCCTCAGGTATCTCACACCTTCCGTCAGGTCAGACCATCCTGATGACGCACGCAATCCCACAAGCCTCTGAAGCCACTCGGCAGAAACGGGTAGTCACCGTAGCAACATATACCGAAATATCCACCTTGTCGAAACATCCACCTTGCTGTTGACTGTTGAGCCAGGAAACGAATGGAAAAAATATCTTGATATTGCATCTGTCTCCTGTTGGTGCTATGACACATTATTTGGAAAATATTGACAAAGGAATGCATAACATATTACAACGGAAATCTGCACTGTACTACGGAAGCCCTGAAGCGCAAGGTGAATTATTATTTTTTTTAAGAGCTAACTCGTTTAAACGGGATAGTAAGTCGTTAATACGAGATAGTAAGTCGTTAATACGAGATAGTAAGTCGTTATTTCGAGATAGTAAGTCGTTAATACGAGTTATTATCTCATTAATACAAGATAGTAAGTCGTTAATACGAGTTATTATCTCATTAATTTGAGATAGTAAGACGTTTATACGAGTTATTACGTCGTTTGTTCAAGATATTATCGCGTTTATACGGCTCATTTATACGAGTTATTAACTCGTCTGTAAGGCACATTTTTCCGAGATATGAACTGATTTCAATGTGTATTTTGAGTGCAATTAAAGCTGTTTTTGAGTCCTTGCGTGCTTCATTTTAACATGGGGGGACGAGGGGCTGTATATTATTTTTATATTTGTAACACTTAAAATATAGGCTAATGTTACTGAAAACGCATTTGTTAACTCTAGCTACATTGTGTATTGAACAAATGATGCATCTATTAGGTTTAGAGATAATTAGCTGCCAACCAGTGGTGTTTATTAGGCTATGTTTTATTAGAGATTAAATGCATAAACTGATATTTTACAGTGCAATTGTATCGATAATAGAAGAGATGTTCTCATTCTCGTCAGGAGAGGGCAGTATGGTCACGTGAATCATTGATTAGTTTCTTTCTGGGTGTGGGGATTTTGGAAGACCAAATGTGACACAATAAAATTAATAAATAAGAAATTAAATAGAAATACATATTTCCTAGCCTACAGGAGTTGTCAACATGTAGTAATTGGTTGTAGGCGTACAGTAGGCATTAATTAATTTAAAATTTCAGAGAAATATGAATAGGCTACTATAATTGCGACGTCAACGAGTAGGGAGCCACAGTGGTATAGGGTAAGCGTAATTAACGGGGTAATAATTAACCCAAACCCATATTCCAGGACATCGCATTCTGCAGAAATAGCCCAGCTATAATTACAAAATGAGATGGAATTCTTATAGCAAGTTGCAAGTATTCCACTTAGATACCTTCACACGTTTAGATACCTTCGCTTTTCTTAACAACTCCTAGCCTACGTATGCAATTTTACAGGGGTTAGCCTAGCTAATCGTAGCGGGGGAAAAATAGCTTCCTCATTCAGGAGATCAGCTTCACCGAGAATGTAGTGTGATTCGCCGTAAATAATTAGATGTGCGTATGTGTCATATACATGTAACTATGCACTACGACAGGCTGTAGCCTAGGCTATAGCCTAATGCAATAAAAATTAACATTATTGTTAAAGTTTGGAGCCATAACTGCTCACAGTTATCTATCATTATTACCCCGCCAATTACTACATGTTGACAACTCCTGTAGGCTAGCCTAGTTAAAAGGGCATTTTACAAATAGGATAGCTGTTCTGGGGAATTTAGAAATAAGGTAATCTGTGTTATGCAGATATTTCTCACGATTATAACAAGTAAAATCTTACGAAAATTAGTTGAGAGTTCCCTAAGCGAGTTAATTCTTATTTATCAGGTGAGCTCTGCATCTGTCAATACACTACCAAATACGCTGATCTTGACAGCATAATATGGCGGACGTGTCAAATAATTAATATATATATATTGATTTATTTCATTATCTATTTAATTTCTTATTTATTTTATTGTCTCACATTTTGTCTTCAAAATCCCCGCACCCAGAAAGAAACGAATCAATGATTTGCGTGACCATACTGCCCTCTCCTGACGAGAATGAGAACATCTCTCCTATTATCGATACAATTGCACTGTAAAATATCAGTTTATGCATTTAATCTCTAATAAAACATAGCCTAATAAACACCACCGGTTGGCAGCTAATTATATCTAAACCTGAAAGATGGATCATTTGTTCAATACACAATGTAGCTAGAGTTAACAAATGTGTTTTCAGTAACATTAGCCTATATTTTAAGTGTTACAAATATAAAAATAATATACAGCCCCTCGTCCCCCCATGTTAAAATGAAGCACGCAAGGACTCAAAAACAGCTTTAATTGCACTCAAAATACACATTGAAATCAGAGTTCATATCACGTAAAAACATGCCTTACAGACGAGTTAATAACTCCTATAAACGAGCCGTATAAACGCGATAATATCTCGAACAAACGACGTAATAACTCATATAAACGTCTTACTATCTCAAATTAACGAAATAACTTGTATTAACGAGATAATAACTCGTATTAGCGACTTACTATCTCGTATTAATGAGATAATAACTCGTATTAACGAGATAATAACTCGTATTAACGACTTACTATCTCGAAATAACAACTTACTATCTCGTATTAACGACTTACTATCCCGTTTAAACGAGTTAGCTCTTAAAAAAAAAAAATTTGCAACTTGCGCTTCAGGGCTTCCGCACTGTACTGATATTAAGATAACATGGCATAAAAATAAATGGCAAGGGTGTAATTTACATGCCAATATATATCACATATATTTAAAAAAATAAAATGGTACATTCCAAATTGTGTGCATGGATTGTAGAGTATAATATAAAACATTGTGAAAAATTCTTTAACATATGTACATAGGCACAGACTAGTTAAATATCCCTTTGACTGAATGTGTGATAGCATCTCTCTCCCCATTCTAGCACCATCAGTAAAAGTGAATTATTATTCCACATTTGCATGCAGTTTCCACTGAACTCAGATTCTTGAACTGAGCTCTGAAACAGTTCCTTTGTTTAGATACATTTTTGTTAATTCACTCAGTCACCTATTAATCAGTCTTACAGATAAAACATGACGCATTTCGTCGAGACCTGACTTTGAAGCTCTAGAAAGTCCAGCTCAAGTTCTTCAAGATAACCAGAACCCATCCAGTGACCTTCAGCCTGACTTAAGAACTTAGCCCCTGAGGTGATCCGGCATGAAACAGAACCAAGAGCTCAGAGGAAGGAAATGTTTAATACACTATATACAGCAGTACAACATACACCATCTCTCGTACTCTAGGATCAAGTTTGCCTACCCCTGATGTAGAGAGAACCTTGGAGATACGAGTGCATCAGGAATCTAGGTTGTTCGGAGATCTGAAACGTTAACGACTTTAATAATTGCTTGTAATACTTTTCAACTTATCTGAAAATGAACCCACAGAAAAAGTGTATAATTATCTGAAAACCAAGGACCCCACCATGGCTAATAAGCACATTCTCATTGCTTCACAGGGCATGACATCACAGTCTGTGGCAAACGTTCATGTGCCAACTCACCTCTCTGAACTCATACTGAAAACCGATTTATAACAGGGAAGTACATAAAAGAAACATTATCGGAATGTTTTCTTTGCCCGGCGAACAAACCTTAAAAACATGCAACTACTCCGTAAGAGGGAATCTCCCCTTGGACTTTATTACATGCTATTTCAAAAGAGCTGCTGTGGCACTCGACCTAAAGCAGAACTAAAGTACACCAACCCACCGCTCTTTACGACCCTCCTAAATCAACGTGTGTCTGACACCGTAGCCATGGTCACGGCATAATTTAAAGTTATGAATAGCGTTTCAAAATCAGTGCAAAATCCATTGCTGCCCTGCAAGTGCTGGGGTGTGATAAATGAGACATTAGCATGCTTATCCCGACTCCTCACCCAGGGGGGAGGGAGAGGGACAGTGAACACCTCTGATTGGCTGACTCATCACAAACAGTAGACACCTGACCCAGCCTGGGCCTGCCCACTCCAGAACTCTCCCCCGTCACACATGCATAAGAGCAACCAGCAGGGAGCTGCTGTAGTCCCAGAGCATTCCTTTACATTCGGCTTTCATGACTTTCTACGGGATGCGTGCCTCAGCGGAAATCCTATAACGGGAGCGTATGTATGGCAATCATTTTTTTGGCTCTTAATATCACGACGGTTGAATCACACGTATTTACAGGACACTACCAGTAGTGGTCCCTGTTCCCCGAGGTCAGTCACAGCATGTCTATTGCACAGGCTAGAAAACCTCAATCACCAGAAAAGCTTGGTGCTTTGCAGGTCATATCACTTCCATCTGAAGGTGAGGCAGTCACACCTACCAAATATAGCCTCCATGTCTTTATTAACTTTGTAGTCACACAGACAGGAAATGGATACTCTCACATGGGGCAGACAACGGCAAACATTCCAAATTATTGGTTGTCACATGAGATCATCAATCAATAGACTAAATGGACACCCTGCAATCAAGCCTTCACATTGTTTTTTTCCCCCATCATCCCTTGTGAGAGACTTTTGTGTCACATGATGTTTTGGAAAAAACGGCGACAGGAGTGCTATATGTTACAGGTCACAGAATGGCACAGAGTTCAGCAGAAGTTGAATTGAGAGATCATCACTGCATCTGTGCCATCATTCAGCCACACATTTTGGCCAGCTCCATCACTGCTGGTAGTAGGGGCTCAAAACCGTCTCATTTCAGAACTTCTGCTTGGCTCTTCCAGGTCACGGCATGGTGGCCTTATCTTTTAATGTACCCTTCCTCACTCAACAGATCCAGTTCCACACAATGTGTTTTTTTTTAATACATTTATTAAAAATGTATTAAATCTCCCTGTGCCAATTGAAACAGCTTCCTATGAGGAACGTAATGGCATTTTCTTCTGTAGATGAGTTGGAATTAAATGAATGGTTGCATATGATGGAAAGAAAATCTATTAAAAAGATCACGGGGGAATATTCCTCTCCTTTCCACACTTAGCGGGTTACAAAGTTATAAATGTTAAGTTAAATGAATGGAGCAGCACCGGCAGCCTTGTTCTTTCCCACACACTCAGTCATACCAGGAATGCTTGGAGTGTAAAGTATTTCATGGCTAAAAAGAAGAATAGCACTTGCATGTCAGGAGAACAACAGAACACATTTGCGCGCAATTAAAGTTAACGCCTCTTCAATAAAATCCACTGTCCAGTTGAAAGCAAGGCAACTTTGCTTGGAACGCACATATAGTACAACAATAAGGTGTTCTGTTGTTATGCCTAAATGGCCATCTGGGAGCTTTTAACAGCAAGAGGTGGAAAGAAGATAATGTTCTCAACAGAACGAGAACAGGTTTATAGTTTTCTGCAAAAAAAAATAGTACAAACAGTATCTCTTCACACACACTCAGACAAACACACACACACACACACACAGACGAGGAGGCTTCCCAGTCCTCACCTTGTCTAATTTCTTGCTGAGCACAGACTCGTCTTTGTCTGCAGACGCCTGCCTCTTGACAATCGGTTTGCTTTTCTCCTTAGGGGAGGGCGAGGCCGCTGCCTCTATGGGTGAAGCGGAACCTCGTTTGAAAAGGAGCTCCATGAGCTGAGAGCCCTTCACCGTCTCCCCGATGAAGCTGATCACTTCCTGGATGCTGAGCACCAGCTTCTCCATCCCGTCCAGCTTCTTCTCCTGCTGCTCAGACCTCTGGTTCACCACTGACATGATGGTGGTCATCTCCCGGCACATCTCCTTCATCGGGATGGCGCCTCCTGGTTCCTGTGGCCTGGGGGGCGCCGGCGGCACCCAGACCTCCTCCTTGTCCACCTTCAACGTCTCCACATCCTGCTCAATGTCCCCGATTTCCTGCGACATGCCGTCCAGCCGGTTGAGGACCTTACCCTGGAGGTGAATGAGCTTGTCCATCTTCTCGCTCAGGGACTCTATCTTCACCTGGATGATGTTGAAGGAGTGGGAATTTTGATCCTCCGCATCCCCGGCCATCTTTCCCGGCTTGCTCCTGCTGAGCGTGGCTTTGGGGTCATAGACCTTGGCCAAAGAGCTCACCAGTTTAGAGTTCATCGCTTCAACCTCGTGTGAGGACTCAGGCAGGGTCAGGTCTCCTGGAACAACTGCCTGCGGCCAGCGTCCGCAAAAGAAAAATGAATCCCTACTTCGACAATGCCAGCCAGATCTTCCCCTCAACTGCAAGACCCACAATGATGAAAATTCCGTGTAAAATCCAAGTCAAGTTGACAATGGGGTAATCAGAAAATGTTGAGCTCGTCTCTGTACCTGTCCTCCACCATTCAAAGTGGCTGAGCTTCAGTAGAGCTGGGCGAGTATTAAGAATAGAATGAGCTGCCCAACCTAAATGCAGAACGCTGCTGTACGTCATCACAGGGACTGGCTGGGGCTCAGACTTTGGGGCCCGTGGGGACCGATTTGACATTTGAGATGCTTCAAATGTTTGGCTACAGTGGCTTTCATGGTGCCAGGTGTTCCTAGACCTCGCGTTGCCAATATGATCTTTTTATTTTTATTTTTTAAAGGGCACACATTTTAAATGTTCTCTTAAAGATATGTGTGTGTGTGTTGTGTGTGTGTGTGGTGTGTGGTGTGTGTGTGTGTGTGTGTGTGTGTGTGTGTGTGTGTGTGTGTGTGTGCATCTGTCTGTGTACATTTTCCAACCATAAATCATTTCATGTTCTCACATAATTATTCAAATGACTGAGCAAAAATATGACTTTAGAGATGTTTTTACTTCTCAAAGTTTAACTATTCAATTATTTACTGTTAATGACACGCATTATGTTGTAAAAAGGCTTAACAGGTATATACTTCAATTATTTATTTTTCTTTATAAAAGGGAATCCTTTTAATCATTTATTTTTATTTTACTCATTTAATTAATTCACATATATCTTTATTTATCAGAAAGGCAGGCATATATAAGTATAAAAACAGAAAAATACAAAATAGCACCACATAACAACATAAGACAAAATAAATCCATAATTACCAGAAATCAAAGTAGTATATAAAAAATACATATAGAACATAGATTCATATCTGACTGCGTTTGACACCATAAACCATGCTGTCTATCATTTTATTTTTTCATATTTTTAAGAGTAGTTTTCATTATTTTGAGATGAGTTTTCATTATTTCATCGTCTTTTGTTTTAGCTTTTGTAGCTTGTTTGACCTTGTCTGTTATTGCCTTGACATGGGTTTAATTAGTCTTGTTTTCGTGAAGCACCTTGTGCTGTATAGGCTACTGCTGAAAGGTGCTATACAAATAAAATAATTATTATTATTATTATTATACTTTTTTAAAATTGTTGTTATTATTATTATTATAAATATAACAATTGAGCAGCTCCAAACCACTTCAGTGTTTTAAGGCACACATGCAATATAATTTGCTTACATTTTTCCACTGGGGATCGGAGTGCGGGATCATTTTGCAGTGTCAATGTTGAAATATCCGTTCATGCCACTGACAGCACTGATATACAACTTGCGGGTCTTATTAAACAGGTAGGGCTGCAAAGCACGAAAATCCATCCCCTTGGCAGCTCACGGAAATAAGACCAGCTTGCCGCTGAATTTCCTGGCATACCTACACAGCGCCCATTATAGCCAGTGGTACTTGACTTGGCTAATTTCAAGATCTTTGGCCCCGGTAATGAAACGGGAGAGGAACACAGCTTTGATGTATTAGGTGTCTTTCTAGCAACGAGCGTATGCCTGTAACTTTTCTGTACTAGGCCCGCCTTGCACACACAACCGGGGTCATTACGGATCGGTTTTTACTTATGAACTGTAATTGGAACCTTGATCTTATACCCTATAAACCGTGTAAAGATGAAAAACTTGACTCGGCAATATGAGAAGGCATGTGCCGTTTTCATCAACATGAGGGGAGAATGGACATCGCGCGTTCAAACAGGAACACGTGCAGGGGAGTTCCCCCGGATGTGTTCTGACGGCCCGCGGACATAAATGTTTGCTGTACAAAAGAAAGAATGAGGATAGTCTGTGGTTTGTGGAAATATTTTTTTTAATAATAAATAAACCTCAAGCAAGCTTTAGCATATGACTGAGGTAAGCATGTTACATGTAACTTTTGTATGTATAAATGTAGGCTATATGTAATGACCTTTAATATTGATTGCACTAAATGTGTCATCAAGATGCCAAATTATTATCATACTTTACAAGTGTGTAAAGAAAAATGGAAGCATCTGAAAAATATGTAGGCCTAGCTACTGTGGAAAATAAAACTAACTGTATGGACTGCAAAGTGCTGTGTATTTAAAAATATATTTAGAGATTAATTAATTAATTTACAATCAAAAAGTATTTTTGGTGTTAAAACAAACAAAATTAAGTCTTGGGTCATCCGATGTCAGCATGGAGCCTAGCCTTGCGAGAAATCCACATTGCGAGGGGTATCATATTTAAAAAAAAAATAATAATAATAATAAAGACTGGACAGGGGTATGGGACAAGGACAGAGGGTAGACGGGGGCACTAAAGGATACTGTTGATGTTTGTGGGGTTACGCAAACTGAAAACTGAAACTGAAACGTCTCGGTCTGGTGGAAAATAACCTCTGTCTTCAAGCGGCTGAGGGCTCTTGTAACAGGGACTGCACACCATCTTGTGTTCTGTCCCCACGCAAGCATGAGGGGAATTTTTATTTTTAAATGTGCGCTCCCTCCAGGAAAAACAGGGTTCTATGGGAAAAATGGCGGCACGAGCGTCGAGCATGTCTACAACAATGACTGTAACCCTTGCCGGCATGTCCTCATTTTGAACGGATATTTTTACAATGGAATGAACAGGTGAAGCTCACAGGATTGTAATGGAAAGGGGGCGCGGGGGAGTGGGAGGGGCAGCCAGGGACAGCCCTGGGTCACTTCACACGAATAGAGACAGGGTGCCGATTCCAAAAACATTGGTCGTTCCATGCCGTTTGTGATGATTTACAAACCAAAAAGTGTGGCTTTAAATCAGGTATTACCTTCACTGAAGACAGGACAATTCCAATAGACCTGGATGTGTTTTATACACTGTACATACGAAGCCCTGTAGGCTTACTGTCACAGCTTAAAATAAAGGACTCCTATTAATGTATCTGTGACACTCAACAGTCTGATAGTACCTATTAATTTAAAATATGCCACGGTGAGCACATGCATAATACCATGCTGTGGATGTCTATTGTCTTCTTACAGCCAATCAAAACAGCATGTATCGGTTCTGAAGTAGCGGCTTAGATTGAAATAACGACTGTTTAAAAGGTAAAAAACAGCGTAACAACTGAATTAATTTATTCCATACTAAACACATGGGCTGTGGTCACCTTAATACAATTCAACTCTGTGTCTGCCAACAGTGAACTCACTATTACATAAACCTGCGATCACATTTATAACACCATACTCCCGCACTTAGCACTGAAATACAAGTGATGCCGGCCTCGTCCTTGATCCCGTACTCATGTCCTGGAATCTGCACAGTCGGACCCAGAGTGACACGTTCCCGGCGCTGTGCGACCGCCACATGCCGTCATCGGGAGAAGGGTGAAGACAGAGAGAAGAAGAGAAACTTCTCACCTGTCACAGCACTCAGATGAATCCTATAGACCCAGCATGTGGCTTTACTGCGGTGTTTCACACAGTACGGCCTTGCTAGAACTTTCCATCCTGCGACGCTTCTGTTTTAAAGGTGACTATTGACATTATTATTATTATTATTATTATTATTATTATTATTATATCCGTTGTTGCTATTATTTTGGCTTTCATCAGAATGTCTGTGATCCATAATTAGATGGGAACAGGCTAAATGTCTTTAGCCTAGCAACACAAAGATGTTGTTGGATGGTAGTACCAGGGTTGTATCATTTTGCCCCCATGTTTCTGGCTAAAAGGTATCAAGTTGTGCGTTGTATGCTTCCTGGCCGTTATCAGGTAAGTTGCACCTCGTGGTGTCTGAAACTTTATCCTTGCTGAAGTTGGAGCTCACGTACGTATATAGATAACGAAGTATAAACCGCGTGTTCAGTTGCATGAAAGACTAAAGTCTGTAACTGGATATGCGCAGAAGGCTAGCCACTACACTGTCATCACCTGCCCCTGACTCTAAAGCAGATCTCTTGCATCGTAGGAAACAGTTGTGAGAGGGAGTCAAATGTTGCTTCCACTACAGACAAACAATGGGGAATGAAAAGAGTTCAATACAGCATAGAGACATAGTGCACCACTAAACAGTGGCTGGCCAGAGACAGAAACCTTGACTTTGAAAATTGCCATAATAAATTTGTTTACAACGTAAACCATTGTAGCCTGGGAGCGCGCCGCCAAGATGTTTCCGTCAACCTCTTTGCAGTTGCTGTCTGTCTTCAATCAATTCATCTCATTTAATGTATATAGTGCATTTTCAGTTAGGGATGGGTTGTATGAGGCATCTGTCCTCATATATTGCATTTTATAATATCTGATAGCATATCTGTATTGCTTTTGAGACAATTGTATGTCTCAAAACAAATTGGTAAAATCCCTCTGGTAAAAAGTCAAATGTGTGCACAAATGTATCATTTACACAATAGTGCAAAGCTTTTAAGCACATACACACAGAGACACCAACCCAAGTACTGGCACCAAGTGCTGTATCAATATATGCTGACCTGTGTATAAATATATTTAAATTTAACTGCATCACATTTTTGACAAAGTAAACTGACCCTGCACTGGGAGTGACCAGTGGAGTAGTATGACCCCAGTGGCATTATGGATTTTGGCAAGGTCAGATCAAATGGAAAAAATAGTATGGGTCCTCGCAAATACACGTTGTTCTGACCCAGGGCACTTTGGTGACGGAGCGGCCCTATGTCCCAATCCCAGTGAACCATGTCCCGCCCATGAGGAGCCTGGAATGAGCACCTGAAAACGGTCCTCTCCTCACCTTTACTTCTCAGCTATCACCTTTACCTTTCAGCTATCCCCTTTACCTTTCAGCTATCACCCTTACCTCTTTAGCTATCACCTTTACCTTTCAACTATCCCCTCTACCTTTCAGCTATCATCTTTACCTTTCAGCTATCACCTTTACCTTTCAGCTATCAACTTTACCATTCAGCTATTCTCTTTACTTTCAGCTATCACCTTTACCTTTCAGCTATCTCCTTTACCTTTCAGGTATCACCTTTACCTTTTAGCTATCATCTTTAGCTTTCAACTATCCCCTTTACCTTTCAGCTATCACCTTTACCTTTCAGCTATCTCCTTTACCTTTCAGCTATCACCTTTACCTTTTAGCTATCACCTTTACCTTTCAGCTACAACTTTTACCTTTTAGCTATCACCTTTAGCTTTCAGCTAATACCTCTACCTCTCAGCTATGACCTTTACCGTTCAGCTATCACCTTTACCGTTCAGCTATCATCTTTAGTTTTCAGCTATCACCTCTACCTCTCAGCTATGACCGTTTGCTTTCAGCTATCACCTCTACCTTTCAGCTGCAACCTTTACCTCTCAACTATCCCCTTTCTCTTTTAGCAATCATCTTTACCTTTCAGCTATCACCTTTACCTTTTAGACTACACATGATCTGCTACAACTGCTGGGTACACAGGGAAGTTGTATTCATTGTGGATGATTGTTCTCCAAATATATTTCAAAACGTCTTTTTATATGATTAAAAACAGAGCAGATCATCACCATTACTTTTATGATCACATAATGACATAATTTACATAAATAAACATGCGCTTTTCCCCATTCTGTTGGATACAACCAGTTCACTTTGAAATTCGCAGACTACAATAAGGCCAACACCAGAGGGCACTGTGACATAGGCTATAAATGTTGGACCAGTGAAGATATCATTGGGTGATTGCATGTCTTCCTTTGCAAGAAATTGCGTGCTTTTTTATTTAGTTTAAAAATAAATAAAATAAATCCCACATACCTTTATTATTTACTCCAGTCACTGTGCTGACAAGTGCTGACCTTCAAAATGTCGTTTTTGTTCAAATGTTGGTTGTTAAATGTAACCCCTGAATGTATGTTTTTACTAGTGGAAGAGAATGTTGTAAATAACTCCATCTCAGCAAAAAAGGATGGAAATACAGGGGCTATCTGGCAAGTAAAACTGCCAAACTGCTTTCAGAAGAGGAGAATGAAGAGGACGGAGGATATTCTGGCAACAATTACAGTATTAGACCCTTCTGTCCAATCTATGATTTATATAATGTACTATATCCAACATCCACAACCAACCTGATCTGTCTTATTATATTATATAAATGATTAATTTCAACTGCTATTGGGATTACAAGTCCTTAATGTGTCTTACATCACTGGCAGCCAGGAGAAATGGTCAGCCTTGGGCTGACAGCTCTTTGGTGACCTCTGTCATCAAATTAATCTCTCAGACACATCATGCAGCATATCAGATGATAGAATTTGACAAGAGTGCCCTTTAAATAGTCTGGTTTTCAACACTGCGAGTGTGTCGGGTTCCACAGTAAGTGTGAACAATGCTGGTTTGATATATCCATGCTAATGCTGAGGTCTTGTGTAAATACATGTGTGTATGTAGGTATGTGTGTAATATAAATTATTATGCATAAATATATATAGGCATCTTTCTTCAGTGGATACATATACAAGACAACTATATATCTATCAATGCTGTAAATTCTGATCACTGAGCATAGACAATCAATTTTCTCTATTTTTTTAAATATCTCTCTCTCTATACATATATATGCATGTTTATATATAAATATTGTACAGAGAGAGAGAGAAAAGAGAGAGAGAGAGAGAGAGAGAAAGAAAACTCCATCCACCATGAGGAGCACTAGCTGTGCATGTGGCCATACCTACACCCCTATAGACCTCCTTCCTGCTATCGTCCAAAAAGCCCCCAGAGGTCCAGGATATTTGATCTGGTGTGCCGTGGTAGCTCCCATAATGATGGCGATGACAGGCCGTGTGCTCTCTTCCCAGTCTTTTCCAGCTCGCCCCCACCATCAGAAGCAGAAGTGTAAATTCTGCACTGTACAATACGTGCATAAGGGACATACGATAGAGTACGTGCACTTAATGTGAGTGTCTTTACTCAGACTTCTGTACCCGCGAGATTTCACTTTCTAATTCTAGCGCGATGCCAGCTCTGTCGTCTCGGGGGTCTTTCCTGACAGGAGATTGTCATGGCCTCTTCTTATTCCTTCTCTGAAGTACGTGTGATATTTAAAGCAGGATATCAGGGAATTGCTCTCTCTCCCTCCCAAGGACTGCCCCTTTTTTCTGCTTAAACTGTGTCTATCTATATCTCGCTCTCTCTCAGATTGACAGAGCGAGTCCTGGATTACAGGGAAGGGGCCACCTCTCCTGGACATTTTAGCACAGTCTTCTCATAACCATTACATAACCTTGGAATGCTGATAGTGAAACGGGGCCAGGGGTGCCATGTGACCGAGAGCGAGACCAGAAACCCCAGAGTGGGCAGCACTCTGCCGCTACTCATCAGATTCAGACACCCCCCCGTTTTCTCAGAAAGTGGGCTTGGCCTTTGTACTGTGGAGATCAGAGATTATATACCACTGCTGCTTCTTTGGGGGTGTCAGTTTCTGTTAAAGAAGCAGATTGACTATAACGTGATATGCAATGGATACCGTGGAACTCAACTTTCAGAACAGGCTAAGACTGTGATAATGCAAACCTAAAGGTGCATTTTGATTGGGTGCAGCAGTTACTGCAGTAAACTGAAAAATATAGGTTCAAATTAATTTAGTTGTCTACAGAAGATTGAATTTCAATGACACAGGAGTTGTACCGTGACAATAATAAGTAAAGAATAACTATTCTTGTTTTTGTATTTGTGCATTATTCCTACACTGATTAAAATATTTCAGACCTCACCCTCACACTGTAAATGGGTCATGTTTCATTTGTATTTGTCAATGAGAGAAACTTCATCCAACAAGTGGTTATCCATTGACAATTTCTCTTTTGACCAGTAGAGGTCATTGAAGAGTCACACTAAAACACTTTTGGGTATCCTTACCCCCAGCAATTATGGGAGACGCAACCAGCACTTCAGAATAACAACACTCCATTCGTCCGCTACCACAAAGCTACTCTTGAAGCTGATTGGATGATAAGGGGAAGAGATACCACAGACCTCATGGTGTGGCTAGTGGATGACATTAGATGTCATAGATGTTTAATGAAGCTAGTGAGTCCATTTAATACATCACTGTCTGTTGCAAGGCAGACCAAGGGCACCTGTCCCTTCTCATGTAGATACTTCTATGTACTAATCTAGCTATATTGGAATGTAAATTTAGGTTAGATATAACTTGGCTAGCTAAGTTATACATGGTAGTCCTCCAATCAGCTTCTTGGTAGCAAATGAGTGTTGTTATTCTGAAGTGTTGGATGTGTCTAATAAAATATCCTGGGGTAAGAATACCCTGCGGGTGAATTCCACTGTCGAAAAGTCCATCAAGCTACTAAAACTTCCTTTGCAAGAAGCATGATAATGTAAAACCTAGCATGTCATTCTCTTGTACTGTAATCACTGTTAGTTAATAGCTAGTTATTAATCCTCAATATAAGCATTCTATTCACCATAGAAAAACATGAAGATTTTATTTTTTCTCAAGTGCATCACACATTATGCATTATGTATGAAGTGCTAGTTTGACCAGAAAACGTAAAAGCACGGCCATAATAAAAAACCCAGGAATTATAATGTGCATTTACACAAAGAAAGGCACTCTGTACCTTTGGATTTTTCAAGATTTAAAAAATAAATTTTCTTCTAGATTTGTTTTATGTACAATTTTTGTATCATTGCTTTTATTTTTAAGCACCACTTATAGACTAGAAGTACACATCAAAGGTTTACCTGTGGAATTTCTGCTGATTGACTTGAACTGAATTGTTTTTCCTTTGCACGGTTATTTAAAACAACTTTTATTTACTAGCAAATGGAATTTGGGAGTCTTACTGCCCTCCTAAAATATTGACAAAGTGCCGTGCTGACAGACTGTTAAACCAGGCTCTCACTGAAAAGCTATTTTATCACCCTTGATCACCCTGAGGTCAGCCCTCTCTTCTTCAAAACCCCTGCCTACTCGTAATGTAGGTGGGTCTGCATGCGTGTACACAGAGTCTATTTATAAAATGGACCTCTGTTGTTTTTGTGGTGGAGGAGGGGAGGGTTGTCCGTTCCTGTCCCTGAGTTGCTATGACCTTTATTTCGATAGCACATAGCGTAGGGCGGCAACTAGCGCCAGGCTGCATCAACTCTTCAAATGCGCCCGTACCCTGTCCGCACACCCACTGAAGATTCACTGACAGCGTGTGAGGTTCGGTCGCCTGTCAGGACGCCTAAGGCCTTGGCCACCTCACATCGGTCACGCGAGCATCCTGATAAAACCACACCATACCCAGGACGGGGTGAGAAATTGTTTCCCCAATTTTTGTTTTTGTTTAATACCCCCCCCCCCCAAACATAGCCAGCCAGAAAAATGGAGCGACTCTTGAATATAAACACAGTTTTAAAATAGCTTACACAAAATTTATAAGCGATGCAAAAAAAGTCTAATGGCTGTATCATAGAATCATAGAAATAAAACATAGAACCCTCCAGAAAGACAGGCTCACACAACCTGGTAGAACAAGAGTAACACTATCACTATATAGAATAACACTACTATATAAATTAATCCTATGGCACATGGTGTATATGAATTATATGGTAGACATTAGTGAGACACACACACCATCACTGTGAAGGACAGACAAACTAAAGCCCTCCTTACATCACAGATGTAATCTCAGGGGTTAGGAAGGCTTGACCAACTGGACCGACAGCATTCCACTGGACCATCAGCTTGTTGAGCCTGTTCCAGGAGTCCCTACTGTAAAACATCTGCGGGCCTATACTGTACTGGACCACTCTACCCTTCACGGTAAAAATAAATTTGAGGGCCTCTCGACTGTAAAACACTTTCAGGGGCCACTCTACCGTTCACGATAGAAATATATTCAAGGGCCTCTCGTCTGTAAAACACTGTCAGTGTGACTCTACCCTTTAAAGTAAATATATGGGTCTCTCTACTATAAAACACATTGTGGGACCCTTTAGAGTAAAGTATATTCAAGAGCCTCTCTACTGTAAAAGTATATTCAAGGGCCTCTCTACTGTAAAACACTGTAAGGGTGACAATACCCTTTAGAGTTAAAATATATTACAAATATATTAAAATATATAAGGGCTTTTTTTACTATACAATACTTCCAGGAGCCAGTCTACCTTTTAGAGTAAACATATATTCAAAACCTTTCTACTGAAAAACATATTCAGGGGTGTCTGTACTGTGAAGAAAAAAAATGAAAAGAGGGGCCTCTCCTCAGTAAAAAAACAACCAGGGGCCGCTCTAGAGCGATAAACACATTCTGTACAAACTGCACTACCACTAACTTATTCAGGAGCCTCTCAGTCATAACAGCTAATCTATAATACTTAATACATAAATATAATGTGGAGTCAGGTTCGGAGAACAAAAGAGGAATCTAAAAGTTATCCATGTAGTGGAATAACCACAAGAGCGGAAATGAGTCTGCGAAAGGAGCAGGAAAAAATAAAGAATAGGGAATAAAACTCCCGACATAGAGCCAAAAAAACAAAACAACCCAGAGAAGTTGGGTGAAGGCTCAAGTCTCGAGCAAAGGGAGAGAA
Source organism: Ilyophis sp. 1 JC-2022 (assembly GCA_022702515.1). NCBI lineage: Eukaryota > Metazoa > Chordata > Actinopteri > Anguilliformes > Synaphobranchidae > Ilyophis > Ilyophis sp. 1 JC-2022. Next base: position 18,137,123 of record CM040395.1, on the reverse strand, counting down.
TTACCTCTCGCTCTCAATATGAGAGAGCACTAAACGGAGGTAAAAGAAACAGAGAATAAATAATAGTGACCCAGAATATTGGGTGGAAAAACTCGTAGGCTTGAGTAGTAGAACGGAAACAAGAACAAAAATTATCTAGCTCGAAATAAACAACGAGCTAATACAGAAAGGCAAAAAAAAAAGAAGAAAACAAAGTAAGAAAAAAAATAAAAAACTGAGAAAAGAGTGAATAAAAGGGAACAAAAAGATCCGAGGATCTAACCCTAACTCTAAATGGAGATTACTGCGTTGCCTGAAAAACACAAGCAAAGCAGTCTCCAGTCCGATACCGTACCGGCCTCGTGCACAAAACAATGATAACACAGAAGCGCCGAGACCGGAAGACGCAGGGCTTAAATAGCCAGAGGAACACCTGAACAGGTGAGGGTCATGAGTGCCAGGTGGCGGAAAAAACTCGGCGAGGACGTTCGACCGAAGCAGCGAAACCAACCTCCGCCGAGAGGGAACGGCAACCTTTGAAACCGTGACAACAAAGGGAAAGAGAATTTCACATGTTGAGCTGATTGATTTGATTACGGCTGACATTAAGCTGTTGTACATCACGTTCTGTTTTAGAAGATTCTGTTATACACGTAGCTGTTTGTGAGGAAGCACGTGTCGCACTCAAAACGAGAGGCAGCTTTTCCACAACCTCACATCGAATAGTTCCGCAGAGCCTGTACTGTAAGCAACAAAACATTTTGGGGGCACTTTTAGCGAGAACATTTCAAAGACGATGACAATAGCGGGCAGCCAGGCGGGAATCCTGTGCTTGTGTAAAAAATAAAAACAAGAACACAACTACAACTACTCCGCTTCATATCAACGATGAAGTTCCCTCCAAAACAATTGCTGACAATGTGAATATCAATGACATTGACACAATATCAACAAAAATGGAAAATGGAAAGGATCCTGCTGGCGAGCCGTGAACACAGGTTATTTGTAGAGGAAGTGCGAGAAAGACAAGTCTTGTCCAGATTCTTCCAGAAATTCCAGATTCTTCCAGATTCTTCCACACTCCTGCTTTTTGGATTCCATACCGTATCAAATAGAAAGTTTATTGTCACTCATGAAGCCATTGTTTTACTGCTTGGTTAAATAAATACACGTCTCTACACTAGTCATAATTACGAAGCAAATCTTAACTAAAAGCACAAACAACAAGCTGCTTATTTTATTTTTGTTTCCCTCTGATTTAATTTGCTTGTTGAATTTTTTCTTTGGAGAAGTCATTTTTAAACATTGTTAAAAAATATATATGTTTTGAATATTTTGGGGATGAAATGGGGAAAACAGCAGAACGAGTGAAGACAGCAGAACTACAACAGGATATTGCATTTTCTCAGCTGCCCAGGACTGACAAAACAAAAAAACGGTGGAATTGGTACTTCTGGATTATTTTATAAAAATTCCCCCCACCCCAACACCAGAATGGACCAATCTGTGTTCTGTCCCATGACATTGCACAAACCATTCCTACTATTAGGAGGGAGGGGGGGGAGAAAAAAATGCTCCTGTATTTCGTGTCAAATTTCACATCACATCAATAAAACTGACCATGAGAATATAAGTATAAATAGAAATAGAAATCTGCTATATCAGAGCCAGGTCAGTATTGTGCATTCTTAGATACCTGAGTCCAAATTAATTGATTAACTGCATTTCAGGGTAACAAACAAAAATAAAATAAAATAAGAGAGGGCCATTCAGTAAAGAATAGTATCAAGCTGACTTATCCTGAAACATGCATTAAAGGATTGTGCTATGTAATGTGGGCAAATTTTTTTATATAATCCAATATATTCTCTTGAAAAAAAAAGAATAACAAAAAACACAAACACAACAAAGTGTGAAGTAGTTGGCCATTCACAATTATTGGGTTTAGTTTATTTCTGAATCAGAGTTCCAAGCAATCCAAGATCTACAACTGCCATGTGCCTCGTTTAATTTATATCTTGTCATTACATCATTATATCACTACATCACACATCATCACACGCCCTTCAACGCTGACCAAACCCCAACACAGTGCACTCAACATGGTGAGGTTTTCTTCTTTCTTTTAAACTGGGTTGTATCGGTCAATAAACAAAAATACAATTCTGATCCTTCTTTGTCTAATTATTCTTGTATAACCAAAGGTCAACCAAAGTTAAGTATTCTGACCATGACAAAATGCCTGTAAACTGGTTCTGTTGTATGTCAACATACATGTACATATGTAGACTTTACTAATGGTTACTGTTTTTAATGTAGGTGTGAAAAAATCATAATGATGCAAATGTGCCTCTTGAATTTTCTACTTTGATACATTATATTATTTTGACCATATATATATATATATATATATATATATATAGTCTAATTATAAATACTATAACGTACCAAAGTAGGCAAGATTTTTTGGCATCTGCATTAAAAGCAGTCACTTTGGATTGGTGAATTGCTAAAAGAGGGGTTGAGACCAGTTTACCACCTGACAGGGCACAGAGCACCACATATGGATAAGTGGTTCTGAAGACATGCTCGTCTCCTCAGTAGAGTAGACCAGTGTGAATATGAGACCAATCCGAGGCGCGGGACGCTGTACCTGTATATTTGCGGGTGCGCCGGGCTGTCCCTTCCTCCTGTAACTCAGTAAACTCCACAGCTTCCTCCAGAGATACGAAGCTACCAGGCACATGCCGCTCACGATCCAAATGTCCCATCCCCGCAAGACGTTTTCCATGTCCGCGTCCACCGGCCAGGGCCTTTACCTGACACTCCGTCACTCAGTGGTCCTTTAAACTGCCAGTGTAGGTTTCTGTGTGCCACGACAGGCGGGATGCGTGTGTATGGGGGGGGGGGGTTGGGGGGGTGCGTTTTTGGAGGGTTTCCTGCACGGGGATAGCTGAAAGAGAGAGCGCCTCCAAGGGTCTGCCAGTCACATGGAGCGTCCTGGGACCTGCCAGCCAGGGGCCCTATAAGTAGCGACGGGCTGTCCTTGTGATGGGTGGGTGACAGGTGGTGGGAGGCTGAGGGGCGGGGGAGGAGGGTGTCAGTCACAGCCGACCCTCCAGTCCTCCAAACACAAACGCATTACTGACAGTGAGAGAGACACTGGGGTCCTTTAGACACAGTAGGCAAGCAGTTCCACTGGAGAGCCCAAGGACCTGCTAGTTTTTGTTTTAATTCACAATAGAAAAGGCAATCAATTCAGATCCAAGACACCAGGTTATGTGAATTACTTTTATAATCAATCATCTTCATTGATCAATTAATTGCTTATTTAGACATAATCAATTTGCCTCACGTCAGCTTGTACAATACATCTCCACACTTTTTCACTTAAAAAAAGTACTTTACTTAAATTTGTGCAATTATAACGTATCCAGGTATTGCGCCACTATATATTTTTTATTCTGCATGTACCTAAAATATCCTTCATTGCACATGAAACTCCTTTAAATACATCCGTCACTGTTTCTGGTGGCTACATTCAACCATATTTTAAAATGAATATTTTAGTCTTTTCTAAGAAAAATAGCATGTGACAATGATAGCACACGCGGGTACTGAATGCTCGCAGTGTTGGCGTGCTTGCGGCAGAAACATATGTGCGCTCCAACAATAACTGAAAAAAATAGATGGCCAATCGCAAACCAGAACAGCGCGAGGTGACGGAAAACACACCACAAATGAGTCCTAAACAATCCAAAAATTCAAGATGCTTGACCTGAAAGTATCAAAATATGGCCAACATCCTAAAAACCATACATCTGTGAAAATTATATGCGATATTTCGCCAACCTTTACCCTGGTACAAAAATATGTTATGAACGAGCAAAGTTATCACATACAGTATAAGACAAACGTGTATAAGATAAATAAATTAAAAGCCAAAATAGGCGCCTTCACGTCCTGGGCCCAGGAAAATCCTGTCAATTCCCCTGTCTTTTTAAAAGCCACACACACCGTTTGGAATTGTGAGGCACTGGCTCTGGAACTGAATGATAGAATCTCTCAACAGCGTCTGCGAGCTCTGGCCACATGCAGCTGACCACTTTCACTCTAAGCTAAGAGAGCTACTTGTATGTACAGACCCCCTACACAGACCTTGGCAGAACTCAAATTAACTTCTGTCAATAACAATACCACAGATAACCAGCATCACAGTGAAACTAAATTAACACTGATTGGCAATTTGACAACTTGAAGTGCATATTCTTCAGGCAGTAAAAATGGGCCGTTACTATAATTTTATAATGGGTAACATTGGCGATACATATTTTAGAGGATAAATTTTACTTGTGAAATGTTTTGTTTTTTTCTCACAAATAATCTCCCACAGAATGCATACCAGGAAGTGCAATGTATTAGGAACATTGAGAACATAGTGATGACTGATTCTTGTAACCATTCATACTAGACAGCTGCCTTGCACCACAGTAGAAGAATTTCCTGACTTTTTTTCCAGCGTATTACACAGCATCAGAATTCTAACAATTTTTGGCAGAAAACTTTTATTTTTATCATGATTGTTCCTCACGGTTGGGAACCAAATCCCTGCCACTCCAGTGCTGACTGCAGCTGCCTGCAGGAGTGTGCATTAGAATGGCAGTATCAGTACGATGGTTAGGAAACTGGGCTTGCAATTTAGAGGTTCTACGTTCAAATCCCAGGTAAAATACTGCTGTTGTAATTAAATTAAATTTGTGTATACCCTCAGCTGATTTTGACACTGCTGCAACAGGATGGAACCATAAATACAATTTATCATTCCAAAATGGGAGAAAACATTAAAAAAACAAAAAACAGGAGAACGATTTTATTCTGCAATTTGTCTGTATACTTTTTATCATGCAGTGTAGTGATACCTCCCTCTAATGGTGACCTGCAGTCATTACATCCTGCCATAAAGATACTCGTCCACTAGGTGTTGCCATTCACCCACTAAAATTGGTGGGCAATTCCATTCCTGCATGTCCAGACTGCACGTAGTTTTTCATTGTCAACAATTACACTGGCCAAATTAGGATTAACTGAATACACTTATGCTGGTTTAACCATAGATCAGACCACAATGACAGGTTTCATGTTGGAACGCAGGAACTGTCTTCAGCTGTCATTTATGAACATATCAAAAAAATGTGGCTATGATATCAATTACTAAATAATTGGGCTAATTAAATAATTATAACCCAATGTAGCCATGAAATCCAGACACAGATACAGCCCTCCTTTACACCAGGTTTACTCCAGGTTGCTCTTTCAATACACAGGGGTGCACAACAAGGGCCAGTCCGTTTCAGGATTTCAGCTACAGCCGCAGACTGCATGCAAGTGTATCCTAAATATTTTACCATGTTTAACACAGCTTAAGCACAGGAGTGAACCAGCGTAGTTAATAGAGCGGACAGAAAACGAAAACTAAGATAAGTGGTTGGAACAAAAACCAGTATGCAGATCACCCTTCCAGGACCGGAGTTATGCACCACAGCTCTATATCAGTCCACACACTATCCAGTCTACACACTATATAGAAGGTGTATGGAGGGTATAAAAGTGAACCTGTGAACTTTCCCTGTATCAGCATACCATCGATCCAAAGGATAATAATCGCTATGATTCCATACCTGCTCAAAGTCCCCCTCCAGCTCAATATGCTTCAGCTCCCAGAAGCACCTCATGGTCTCCACCCTCTCCAGGCAGTGGGAAAACACCAGCTTGGTCAGGCGCCTGGTGTCAGAGTGGCTGTGAGAGGCCTTCATTCGGGCTACCTTGGAAGAAGGAGAGAGGGGGCTCTGCACCTCCTCATCCTTACCGCTCTCTGTCCTCTTCAGTGGGGTGACCTCTGACCTTCTCTCTCCAACTGGCTTTTTGTCCGAACTGAGAGAACACAAACACAGAAACAAATTATATGCGAACATAGGCATGTGATCTACCTGCTCTTAACATGGTTTCTGATTACAAAGTAGCTAGGGTACAGAAATTAACATTCAAAAGCCTATGTCCACAGATTCAGTTTCTATATGGGCACTGCCATTGTGCCCTACTGAGGAAGCCAAGGTCCATAACTAGAATTGTTTCAGGAAATACCAAGCTGTGTAAATGGATAATGTGAAGAATTCAAGCAATGTAAACTGTGTTGGCTGCTTAGTATGTAAGCTATGTAAACTGTGTTGGCTGCTTAGTATGTAAGCTATGTAAACTGTGTTGGCTGCTTAGTATGTAAGCTATGTAAACTGTGTTGGCTGCTTAGTATGTAAGCTATGTAAACTGTGTTGGCTGCTTAGTATGTAAGCTATGTAAACTGTGTTGGCTGCTTAGTATGTAAGCTATGTCATTGAAATGTTTGAGAGGTGAGAACATAGGTGCAGGTTTAATTTAGGGGAGAGACAGATTGCTGAACCACCTAATCTAACCCTCAAGTCTCACATATTAGCTAGCCTAGCAATTAATTCATATGTGCTTGGGTGAGAAACATGTGCATGAGAAAGAAGACCACAAATTATCTATTTATTTATTTGTTTATTTATTTATGTTATTCAGAAAATCTTAAACCTCAAGATGTTCTCAGTGCCCCCTTCAGCAGGTAGCCTACTATTTTAAAAAGTCTATGCCCTACTTTTACTTGTAGCCGTCTACTTGTACTCCCACTAGTTATTTTATTTAGTTCGCTAGATTTGACAACTATAGCTAAACTTCAACGCTGTGACTTTCGCAGACTACGTGTCCCACAATGCCATGCAGTTGTGGAATTTTTGGTTTTGACTTTACAACGCATTTACAAGAATATTTATGGTTTATTATTTAGTGCAGACACCGAAACTAGTATTAATTAAGTGTGAAATTATCAGTGTTTATAATTATATTAATTTATTATTCGTTTTGTCGTATTTTGTCGCAGTAATTATACGACATTTCCGAAAGCTTCGCGGGAAATATGGCGCAAGAAAACGGCAACGCCGAATCTGTGCAGTGTCCTGTATGTTTAGATGATTTCGAAGCGTCAGTAATAAACTCTCACCTGGACAATTGCCTGTTGAACGATGCAAAGTCTCACGCATCAAGTACGGATAGAGACAGCGCTAACGAAAGCGGACCACCTTACAAAAAATGCCGCATTTCAAGTGAAATCGCATCAGACAACTGCGATGCCCCGGCGGGGACAGCGAACTCGGAAAACAAAGTGCATGGTGCTGCGCAGTCCTCCGTTTTTACTATGTTTCAAAGAAACAAGGCTCCGAACAAGAGCGAACGGAACACGTTTTTCTCCAGCAAGCAGACTGTCCCTTCTGCAAACAGCCAATGTGCTAAACGCACTGCTCTGGAGGAGAAGGAATTAATGCCCACTCACCGGCTAAAGAATGATGGAACAGCGACGTCGGACACATTGACCTGTCTACAGGCACACTCACTGTTAGATAGCGGCAAGCCTTTAGCGGAACTAATGCGACCCAATACTATCGAAGAATATTTTGGACAAAATAAAGTCGTGGGAGAAAGCACTCTGATCCGATCACTGTTGGACTCCCAGGAGATCCCCTCGCTGATTCTTTGGGGACCACCTGGATGCGGAAAGGTAGGGTATGATTTGGGGTGTGAAAATAAGGTCTGTAGTTGGATAACTTAACGTTATACAATACAATATAAACACAGTTGTGTTCAAGCACGTCTGTATCGCACACAACTGTTAGCTATCTAGCAAGGAACTTGCAACATTTTGGTTGACTGCCATTGGCAAAATACTGTAGCCTAACCGGCATGTTATTCAGTTGCACACATTTTAACATGGAAAAAAAGTCTCAGATAAGTTTGAGGAACACTCTTGTGGAAGAATCGTGTGGCCTTTCTTTTCACGACACAGTCTAAATTTAAAACCGTTATATTAACTAGTTAGTTTAGCATGGACGGTGATGGTTGTCGCTCATCTCGGCATACAGGTGCGCTCAAAAAATTAGAATATCGTGAAAAAGTTCAATATTTTTTGTCACTCATTTCAGAAAGTGAAACTCATATATTATATAGATTCATTACACATAGAGTGAAATATTTCAAGCCTTTATTTCTTGTAATTTTGATGATTATGGCTTACAGATAATGAACCCCAAAATTCAGTGTCTCAGAAAATTTGAATATTTTGCTTTAACATATTTTTAAAGTATCATATTTAATATTTGGTCGCATATCCTTTGCATGCTGTTACTTCCTGAAGTCTGTGACCAATCAACATCAAAAAACTCTCGATATCTTATTTTCAGGTACTGTTACAAGCGATACTATAACCTCTCTGCATTTGAACTGATCTCTATGGGAATTTGGGGGTGAGACTAGATTCAGCTGTAAATTACACTGGTACACTATGGAACACATGGCTGGCTAAATGGCTGTAAGTCATCAAGGGTCTGAGCTATCGAACGAGCCCCAAACCATCACTCTGTTGCCAGATATGGAGTAGATGTGGATGGATCACTGCAAGGGTTATTTCTCCTGACTCATTTTCCTATAGAACTCTATGGGGAAAAAAGTCAGGAGAAACAACCCTTAAAGGGATCCCATCCACATCTACTCCATATCTGGCCGCAGAGTGATGGTTTGGGGCTCGTTTGATACCCTTGACCCTTGATGACGTACAGCCATTTCGCCAGTCATGTGTTCCATACTGTACCAGCGTAATTTACAGCTGAATCTAGTCTTACCCCCCAATTCTCATAGAGATCAGTTCAAATGCAGAGAGGTTATAGTATCGCTTGTAACAGTACCTGAAAATAAGATATCGAGAGTCTTTTGATGTTGATTGGTCACAGACTTCAGGAAGTAACAGCATGCAAAGGATATGCGACCAAATATTAAATATGATACTTTAAAAATATGTTAAAGCAAAATATTCTAATTTTCTGAGACACTGAATTTGGGTTTTCATTAGCTGTAAACCATAATCATCAAAATTACAAGAAATAAAGGCTTGAAATATTTCACTCTATGTGTAATGAATCTATATAATATATGAGTTTCACTTTCTGAAATGAGTGACAAAAAATCTTGAACTTTTTCACGATATTCTAATTTTTTGAGCTGCACCTGTAGTTCCACGATTACAAAAGCTAAATATGCTATTGCATGAGTGGAAGATAATGCCGAATGGTTGGCCTTTGATTGTTCGTTTAGCGAGTAAACTATAGGGCCTATTGTCCGGCTCTGATCGACCAGCTCTTCAATCGCGGAGCTGGCACTGATCAGAACACCGCAAGCAGAAATAGAAGCAGGCGCTGACACGCGGGCATTCGAGATCTCGCACCTGGTGGAACGTGTAACCTATTCTTAAGTTTGCAGATATCAAACCGATTACTTTTTATATTAGGGGGTGTGATGAGATTAATATTCTGTATCGAGTTATCATGAGTTATTATACGTTTGATATAAATAGCTGCCCTTTTAAAATTTATACATCAGTACAAAGTACAACTAAGTGGCCTATTAAGTTCATTCTTAAATATTTTCTGGGTTACCTGAATGTGGCACCTAACCAAAGCCATATTGTTTTACTTTTGAGTAATTAGGCGATATAGAGCGAAATGCAGCGGTTTGTGCTACAGTACCGCATGTTACACCCTGTCCTAAACGGAGCACATCTGCTGGAATAATACACTTTGGTGTCACGTGACACTCCGAGGAGCATATGCATGGTGGTACCCCATTCCCTAACGTTTATTCCTTTGGAATCGAATTAATGAATCCATTGCATATCTGAAATCACTGAAAATATAAAGCTTGTCTTAAAATGATGCGCTGCGGGGTGGCTCATCCTAAAACACTGTTCTAATGCATGGATGAGCCCCGCGGCCTGATATCCAATCCGGTAAGTGGCGTTTAGGCTTCAGAGGAGACAACGTGCTTGTCAGTGCTGTGCCGAATCCATCGCCAAGGCTGCAGCAGTGAGCGCTGTTAAATGATTGTGCACTACAAATTGCGAAGAAAAATGGAGGGGAAAGCAATACAAAAATAATGCTGAGCAAAAAGAGAAACGAAAGCTAATTGCTTGTTTATTTTGGTTGTTTCAATACAATATTCTAAAACTTGACATTAAACGACCTTATTTTGGTTCTAGCTTCCTTTTGAGTAGTGCAGATTAGGTGTCTAATGACCACAGTTAATGGAAGGAGAGTGCACAGACTTGACCGTCTGTGGTCTCCTGCGGTCACATTAAAGCTCACATTTCTTACATTTACTGGCAGGAGAGTGAGGCTACTTAAATGCCAACAACGGTGATTGTAGAGCAGCTCATAATATTTACCTCTGGGGATCAAAGCCTGGCTTAGCTTTTATGAGTCTTTTATGATTGACAGGACATGACGGCTCTACTATAATGGTATGTACGAAGTCTCAGTCCTTTGTCACTATTTAAATTACTTCTGTATTGCTTTGACAAACACCCTTATCCACGGTGATTCAAAGCACACAATTCTGTATGTTGTATTGCGTAATGAAAAATGCATAAGAACACTCCAATTAGTTAGCCAAAAGGCAGCATTCAACTAACACTGCTCGCACAAATCCCTGCGTAAATCCAAACTTACAAAGTCTCGGCCAAATAATGATGACAGTGTCTGAGATGTTTACCAGCTTGTCTGACCTACGAGACGGACAGTTCAGGACCCAAAACATTTGCTTCGAGAGAGGAGATTTGGAAGACCTGCTCTCATGGCAGCCAGGGTGGAGAAATCGGTGTTAATTCGGATGTGAAGATGACCTATGAAAGAGACTGCTGGTCTGTCTAGTGGCTGGAATGAATCCAATTAAGCTTGATGTTGTAAAACCAGAAACCCATAAAATACTACCCGTAAAGGCTTCTCTGGTTGCTTTTTGAAAAATGGCTCTTGGCACAATAGGCTTGTCTCTTAAATCAGAAATAGCACATGAACCTCCAGTGCTTTGATCCAAATATAGACCTAATCTCTCGGTTTGGAATTCTGGTGCTCCAAAGACCCTGGATTACCTGTGTATGCTTGGTAGTGACTAGGGCGGGTGGTGATTGAATCATATTTTTAGATTTACAGGTCATTTGATTCCAGTTCACTGTAAAAAAAAAAATAATAATTATAATAAAAAAATAATAATGAATAAAGGTTACATTTGCAGGGATTTTCAGTTAGTAGAATGGTATTGAGGAACATCAGGGTGCCAAAATACGGAACAAGACAAGCGCACCTTGAATATCACCCAGAATATATACGTTGTCGTTTTTTGACAGTCTACTTTTTTTGATAATTTACTGTCTGCATGAACCTACGCCCACCAACAGCTAGCACCGTTAGACTCCCATTGTTTTAAAACATTGATGCTATGGGTAGCACATCCAAAAATGCATGCCAAAATGACCTCCGATTATCTATTGACCAATTCGCTCAACCATGTGGCTCATTTGGAAGTTTAACATGTTAGATTTACTTCTTAGCTGATATTGTTTTTGACAGATAGAAGATGTCTTTAATTTCAAAAAGTTTAATATAATTGCAGTAGTGGGACTTACGGATTTATGGTAGTCCGCTTTCAGTACACATTTGTAAGCTACTGTTAAAGCTGATGTTGGATACATGGACCACATAGCTGAATGTCTTGTGTGTTTTTTTGTTGGTTTTTTTGTTTGCTTTTCTTGCACAATTGAAGGACCCTGTCATTCAGTCGCCATCGCACCTCCATGTAGATCTAACCGATAGATAGATGCATACGGCCACAATCTGCGTATGGCGGTTAAGTCGCTGAGACGGCATCGCGTTCCCATCGCGGGCCGACTGCGCCACGCCACGTGCAGCATTTGCTGTCAAAACATGACGTGCTGCCCTTGCAGGAGCCATCAGGTTTTGTCACAACTATTTGCTTGTTTAGGGGTTCTTAGGGGTGCGCTGCTAAGAGTGTATTTACCGGGAGCCATCATGGAGTTCGCCAGTGCTAATAACCGCATTCCTAACCTGATTGCAGGCAGGGTAGTTGCTTATTAAAGTGAAAAGTAAGTAGGCAACTCATGCTAAGGTTTTCTAGCAGAGGGAGTCTTTTCTTGAAAGATTTGTTTGGGGGTAGCACTATGTCTGTAGTCTATCTGACTATTTTCTTATCGGTTCTGGCAAGATATGACTGGGTAAAATTATGAATCCTGCTGGATTGCTGCTGAATTATGAATCCTGAAATTGAGGAACGTCACTTCCTCATGCTGGGTTGCAGTGGCGGTTTAGCGATATTAGCTGCAAATGCAATCAAGGCTAAGAGTGTTTGTTTTGTTCTGCCACATGAAGAACTAAACCACAGCGGCGTTAACTCTGGAAGGTCTTCTTTCTTTGTGAGTAACGCTAGTCCCACCATGCTTTTAGAGAAGCCACTTGCTTCAGACCGTTATTCCCGCCATCCCGAAAAGCCATGAGATCACTCCCACGCATGAATGTGCGGACAGGGGTGCTGTTAAATCACCGGATTGAACGGGGTGCCCCTCTCTCAGGGGTTTTGGCTCAGGGAACTGCCGCCGCAAAACTTCAGGCAGGTAAATAAACAGCGAGCAAGTATTTAATGCTGATGTGTGCGCGGAAGGCGCTGCGTATCGATGAGGGGTTTAATCTCTCCTTTTTCTCTCTCTGTTGCCGTCCTCCCCAGACCACCCTGGCCCACATCATCGCCAGCCGCAACAAGAAAAGCGGCTCCGCTCGATTCGTCAAGCTGTCCGCCACCAGCTCCTCCACCAATGAGGTGCGAGAGGTCATCAAGCAGGCCCAGAATGAACTACGGCTCTGCAAGAGGAAGACCATCCTCTTCATCGATGAGATCCACCGCTTCAACAAGAGCCAGCAGGTCTGCCGATGAGAAATGGTTCTTTTTTCACAGGAAATAGTCAATTTATTGTCTTTCTTAGAATGAGAGAATATGCACTTTCCTCAGCTCCAGGGCTTTTATTTCATATAGAACATGTTTCCACTTAAACTGAAAAAACGGGTGTCACATGCTAGTACTCAAATAGATCTTCAGCATACGTGTTTTAAAGGGGTAAAGATGATTGTATAATCTTCCCCATCTAATGGCTGTTGGTTTGACCATATGAAAACAGTGCTGTGAAGAAGTCTATGTTGGAAGTTATGACATGATTTAAATGTGTTTGATGCATTGCTCATAGGTGGGAACAGTATAGTCATAATTAATACGCTGAATCATGTGCCATGAAATGCACCATAAAATTGGCTCTGAACACATAACCAGTGCATGCATTTTCATTGCACTGCCCCGCCAAACAGAGCTGTACCACATAACATTACAGCAAACTCTGCCTATTTTGGGACAACGGCCTGGACTTAGCAAAGGTTGGGTTTTCTGGGGAAAAAACAACTAGATGCCATATTACGTCTGCACACCCGTGTACCCCTTCAGTGACATTATCCTTGTTTTCAGGGAGTCCAGTGTTCTGGAACACTAGCATTGAATGAGTTTACATTGAAATCAGAACACATGGTTCATTTCCTCAATGGTTGGATTACGGTGATTGTGGAGGCGTATTAATCAGTAGGGTGCCACAGTCTAGGCGTCAAAGAGGCGGAAGGTCGACTCACCGTTGTTTTTAACAGCAACAGAAGTAATACAGTTATGCAGATTGGCATTTTTTAGAATCAGTAAAGCTACCGGACTCATATTTCCCACTGTTTTAACACAACTGGAAAGATCACTGCAAATCCCCCCATATGCTGAATAAGAATAGCCAGCCTGAGCATTCAATGGAGTGTGTGTGTGTGTGTGTGTTTGTTTTTTTGTGAGTGTGTGGGAGTGTATTTTTCTGTGCACGTGTGTACTTGGCAATGGCCATGTGTACTGTAGAGTGCCCAGTGCATGCATGTGTGTAGCAACAGCCTTATGTACTGTAGAGTGCCCATTGCAGTGTGCTTGTGTGTGTGTGTGTGTGTGTGTGTGTGTGTGTGCATAGCAACAGTCTTGTGTACTGTAGAGTGTCCATTGCTGTAATGTAGAGAACTTAAGCCATCTGTCTGCAGTGCCTTAGCGTTTGTTAAAGTACAGATCTCAAAATAAACGCAGATTAACCTGCTGAAGCAGTACTCGAATCAAACCCCAATAGTCTTTAGTCCTGTGGCTCCTCTTGTTTTTGGTACAACACGGACATCACTTAACCCTTTAAGTGCCACGTGCGACACAAGTCGACAAAAATACCAGCATGTAACAAAGTCGACGGATCGCTACAGCTCTGATTTATTTAAATAAGTAAAAAAAACATGGTTTGGTGGCGGTCAAGATTTACTTTCCTTTTTTTATAAGTGTGTTTTTGGGTCAAAGCATATGTATTTGTTCAGTTTATTGTTTATCCATACTCAAATAATACAAAGCACTTGTGTGTCAAAACAGATACTGTCAAACTGTCCGGCTGTGTCCAACTTAAAATTTCTCAAGCATGAGCTGATTTTGATGAAAAACTATTTTCATTATTGCACATCACCAATGTTTAAAGTAATTTTGTTCAATAGGTAAAATAATGTGTTTTATTAGAGTTTTGAACATTGACCGGATCAATCCAAAAATTTTGAATGTTGGCGGCCATATTGGTTTGGCACTGCAGGGAGTCCAGTGTTCTGGAACACTAGCATTAAACGAGTTAACATTGAAATCAGAACACATGGTTCATTTCCTCAATGGTTGGATTACGGTGATTGTGGAGGCGTATTAATCACAAGTAGGGTGCCACAGTCTAGGCGTCAAAGACGGTTTTTCAGCAGAAATATCGTTTTATTATATCGGCATTATTATAGTGTCATTACATTATCAATATTTTACATTAGCAGCATTGTTATAGTTAGGAATGCAGTAATCGTATCACAGGTACAGGTTCAGAAAGAAACGTGGGGCTAAATATTAGGCGTCTGAGGCGGAAGGTGGACTCACCGTTGGTGTGCCGTGGTCGTCGGGATGCTCACGGCGTTTTTGACTTTGCCCCCCAATGTCTTTCTTCTCCCCCCCCGCAGGACACCTTCCTTCCCCACGTGGAGTGCGGGACAGTGACGCTGATCGGGGCGACCACGGAGAACCCCTCGTTCCAGGTGAACGCGGCCCTGTTGAGCCGCTGCAGGGTGCTGGTCCTGGAGAAGCTCAGCGTTGAGGCGATGGGTGCGATCCTGCGGCGGGCCGCCGCTGCGCTCGGGCTGCAGGTGCTGGGAGAACCGGTCGCCGGGGGCGACGGGGGCGACGGGGAGTCGGCAGAGCGCGCTAGCGGATCTGAGTGAGTGCTCCCGGGAAGGCCCTGTTATCAAGGAGGGCGTGGAATTTCAGAGCGCCATGTGTCGCCCCGGATGAGGCGGCTGCCAGGAATTCCTTGAAGCTGATTGGTGGGAGGGGATTACGGCACATCGGGCCGACTGAATTCATATGGTCTCCTCTCTTAAGGGATTCTTTCTGCACCTCCTAAATCACAATAGAAGCTAGAGGATATTTATAGGAATGCAGGCATTGTACCATTGTTCAGGTTTGTGTACTCGGGATTAAGACTGGGATGTAACGTCATAATGGAGGCACGCATTCTAAACACAGTCAGTGGCTTCACATAGATTTATTGCTGTGCACACAGATTAAAAACCTGCCAGTCCATTATTCATTCTGGATCATTCTTATGGAGTGGAGCTTGTTCTGCAGTACAAACCACCTGACATCCCAGTGGGGCGGCTTTTCTTACTCCCTCGCCTCTCCCTCTGTACTTCCATTCCTGTCTCTTTCTCTTTCTCTCTCTGTGTGCCTGTGTGTGTGTCTGTGTCTGTGTGTCTGTGCCTGTGTCTGTGTGTCTGTGCCTAGTGTACAGGGTGCGTTTGGATTATAGAGTGTTGGTCAGGGTGCTGAGGTGCCCCAAGGGCTGAGTTTTCATGTCAAACCAAAAACCCTAATTAGTCAGCCTTCACATTTTCAAGCGGTAAAACTTTAGCTGCGATCCCTAATATCTGTAGTTAAATAACCTGAAGTGAAGTGTGTTCTCTCTAACATTGAGTTGAAACTTTTTGCATTCCCTTCGCTTGCTCTTACATTGAGAGACAGCCTGGTTTCAGTATCAGCTTATGGCTCCCCGGTTCTTTACCATATGGAAATTTCCGCTGTATATACGTAGATAGGCTGCTATAAATTTGTCACTGGAGGTGACGGTGGTTTTTTTCAGATGTTTGGGTGATACACCAAACATAGCACAATATTTAGTGTATTAATTATTAATGTGGTTAATAAAGGTTTTTGCTAGTTCATTTTGTTTTAAAAACAAATGTAATTTCCTGTTCTGAGACAGATCTTGTAATGTCATTTTATGTTTTTCCAAATATATTAAGGCCTTAGCGTGAATAACTAACATATATGAATATATTTATTCACAAGCAGGAAACATTGGGACCTGATTTCAAATGTGAGTTTATATACATGCTAATATTAATGAATTATATAAATGTATAGCGGTGCATTTATTTTACATTTATCTTACATTGATACCGTAACCATGGTTACTGGTTCAGGTCAGTTAATATACTGTCACACACCCATGCTGTGAAAGGCAAGCAACCATAGGTGACAAAAAAAACTAAATTGAAGGAAAATACTGTTGTGGGGGAAAAGGGGGCCAGCTCTACTTCAGTATCGTGACAAAATTCGTCACCATTGAATGACATATCATTACAGCTAATTCATGCTTTTCAAAGTAAGCAAAACTGGTTAGCATGTTAGAGTAGCTTTTCAGAAGGACAATCTCCACGATTTGCTTGAAAATGTGTACCGTGGCTGAAATTGTACGGGTGACGATATAAAATGGTAATATGACATCACCCACCCTACCCCCATGCTGTGGAATCACTGGAATAATGAAGAATTGTCCATTCCTCCTGGTGCCGGAGACTCTGTCCGACTCTTCTTCCGCTACTATCCATTTAAGAATGGGGGAGGGGGGGGGGGGGGGTGCGATAAGGGGAGCTTGATGGATGGTTTATAAAAGATGATGGGAATTTGTCCGCACGTTAGCTCAGCGTTACCGAGTGGCTGTGAGTCTTGTTGCCCAGGCCTCTGCTTTGTCTCAAGTGTACTCACCAGCCTTCTTTATGTTTCTATGTAAAGACGTGTGACTGACTGATGTCTCTATATAGGTCCACCAGCATAGTCTTGTCCTCTGGGACACCATTTATTGCAAAAATGTCAAGTGGTTGTTTTGTTCACAAAAATCCGTTAACCCATTGTGAGAAGGATCAATTGATTGAAATCAATTCAATGAAAAACAAAAAGTTTGGCTTTCTGCTCGTTTTTGGATTCTTTTTTTGGATGTCCAAAATGGCTGCGATGAAGATGAACTAACACCCAGTGCTTCCAAAAACAGCATATACAAGCTGGAAATCTGATAAAATTTGTATGTAGTAGCACATTATTGTAGCCTTTTCCTCAACTGAAAACTTATGCTGTTATTATGCTGGTCATATGAGTAGCTTGCTGTTGTGCTATGATTAACACCTCAATACATAGCCCATACACAGATAAACATCAACAATACAACATAATTTAGCTTAGTGAGCTCAAAATGGATGCTGTTCATCACTGGGGGGCTGGTATATGTTGATGGTTGTTGAGGTGAGTCACCCCCACCTCCCCTTTACTTGTCTGGGGAGTAGGGCTTGGGTTGGCAGGGTTATTATTGCGTGTGACTATCCAGAGTGAGCAAGCTCTTTGCTCAAGGGTAAAACTGCAATGCTCCTCATGGGATTCAAAGTTCAGTAACCACTGTACACACTGTACACACTGCCATTATGCCATTATCGAAACAGGTGTGCGTGGATGCACTTGAACAGTCAGGACAATTAGTGACTGAAAGAGGTGAGGGTTTTTGGGATTGGTGGGGGTCCTCCTTCACATTACTAGCCTCGCAAGTAACGTGAAGGAATTTGCATGGCTAGCGTTTAATCGCCGTATTGGGTTTCACTTCAAACACGCTGAGACTGGCGTGTTGTCTTCGGCCGGGGTGGGTTGTTTACCTCTCCTCCGTCCTTAGCCAGGTGTCACTTTATCGGCAGTGGCGTGTAGTGTCTTCATATTTGCTATGGTGCCAATTATCTTATGGTTATTCACCATGGACACCAAGGTGTTTCTGATGCTGATGCTCTACACCTCTCTTTTTCTACCCATTCAGGATGTTTTTTTCCCCCAAGGTCCACAACAAGCTTTAATGTTTTTTGATCTCTTTATAAATTAGTAAAATCATCTTCCAAAGATTACTAGGAAACTCTGAGATTCCTTACATCCTTTCAGATTCTGGTCTGTGCTAAAGTACACTTGGATACCAAAATTTGCCCTTATTTTCTACTAAAGGAGTCTACTGTTGCTGTTTCATAGGCTGAGGGTGTTAATCGAGCAGAAGGCCATGGACACTATCGCCCACCTGTGCGATGGAGATGCCCGTGCTGGGCTAAACGGACTCCAGTTGGCGGTACAGGCCCGGATCAGTGCCACCAGGCTAGGGACGTGCAAACCCGGTGGCACCAGTCAGGACATCCTGGTGCTGGAGGACCACGTCAAAGAGGGGCTTCAGAGGTCCCACATCCTCTATGATAAAGCAGGTGAGAGCACTGCATTGGCTACATCTTCTGTGACATGGCAGGTGAGCTCACTTAATTGGCTACATTCTTTGTGACAGGGCAGGGGAGCTCAGCTGGTTGGTTGATTTCTGTACAACAGGGTAGTTGGGCTCACCTCATTTTTTAAATAATTCAGTCAGCCTGAACACAATGTGATGTTCTCCTGCCTGTTGTTTGGAGCTAGGCAGGGTTTCGGCCAGTTAGTACTTTTACAGGAGACCTCTGGAGAAATCTCAGGTGCTGCTAGGATTGTGTTCTGGGCCAATAATAAATACAGTGCTCCATTGCAATGATGGGGACACTGTGCTTTAGGAGGCAACATATTTCAGGAGAGCCATTATACAGTGGGCCTTACTGTGGCTAATAAAGATCCCAAAGATCAAAATTCTCAACATGGCTTTCTCAATATAGCCATGCCCTGTGTATCTTTGATTGCATAACCCCAGTTACCCCGCCCTTTCAGAAGCCCATGTACAACAGGCAGTTTTGGGGATGCTAAGCAGCTGTTTAAGCTCACCGGCTCTAAAGCAGTGGAGTAGTTTAAAGAGACGCAGCTACAGCGGGCAAAATTTAAATGGTTTTTCTGGATGGTGTGTGTGTTCAGGACCCGCTCAGTTCCTCCTCTCGGTGGCTATCCTGGGAACCCCACCAAAATTGGGAGAGGGTTGTACAGTCGCCGTTGTACAGTCCCAAGGGCCCGGCTGATGACTTGACGTGTACAGTAAACCCAGAGACTGCCTGGCTCCAGTGCCAGCTGTCAGGGTCATCAGAGGTCACCCAGGACCAAAGCCTCTTCACTCTTCCCCAGGGAAACCTCTAATATTTGTGTTGGATTTCCATGTTCAGAGCTCCTGGGAGCGGCTGTCGGAAAAAGGAGTGCGAGCACGGTGTGCTCCATATGCACTTGGGGACTGTATGTGGGCGGGGCCAAGGCCTGAGTGACACATGGAGGAAGGAGTGGGACAAGGCCCTCTGTAACCGAGCTCTCTCATGAAAGGGCGTCTCATCAAAGCAACGTTTAATAATAACAACGTTTATTAGTAGTAGTATTATTGTTATTATTATTGCTATATGGATTACGGCAGTTATTATTTTGTTAGTAGTAGCAATAGTCGTAGTAATAGTATTATTGCCTTTCGTAGTAACAATCTACCACTGTTAAATGTACATGGTCTGTTGGTCAATTCGTAGGTTGACGGACATTAGTTGTGTCAGTTGGAAGGTTGCCAGTGTAAATTCAGATCCGTTTGTCATTCTCCTGAACAGCTGCCTCTGGGTGAGGCCCTGAGGAGTGGCGCTCAGACAGAGGGGTGTTCCACCCGCAGGTCACGCTCCTCCTTTGCTCTGCAGGAGACAGAGCGGCAGCGCAAATCACAACAGCCCATTACATAACAGCAGAACGAGCTTTACTGTTCTTTTGCCCCCGCTCCTGCCCCGCCCGTGCCCCGCCTCACCCCCACTTCTTTTTATCGGCAATGGAATGGGCCTGTGAGGTGACTGATGAATTCAGGATTTTTGACTGACAGGTGATGATGACTGGCAAGCACAGTTATTGTTACTAACCAGGCTGTTCCCCCCTTATCCCCCTCTGTCACATGTTCTCGAGTAAAGGTGAGGAGCACTACAACTGCATCTCCGCCCTACACAAGTCCATGAGGGGCTCCCACGCCAACGCCGCCCTCTACTGGCTGGGCAGAATGTTGGAGGGGGGAGAGGATCCGCTCTACGTGGCCCGGAGGTTGGTCCGGTTCGCCAGCGAGGATGTGGGTGAGTGATATGGGTGAAGGTGTATACCGTAAGAAGGATAGAGATAAGTAACACTGAGAATATGGGGATATTTGCTCATTTAGGCTATGCAGAGCTGTACTCAGTCACGACTGGCTTCATTGTTGTATATGTACCATGTAGGCCTGGCACACACCCAAACCTTTCAATGTCTGTTAAAGTACCTGTAGGGGAAGAGATGGAGGAGCCGGATAGTTTTCTTTTATCTAAATATTAGATATCCTACATTCCCACAATTTTTACATCACCAAATAGGAATCGCATCATTTACACATTTGAACATTGTATTGATGATTATGATTGTTGCTGAAATCAATTTTTATTAAAAAAATAAATTAAAAAAACATTCTCTAAACCTTGGCCTCAAAACATGAACAACAACGTGTATTGCGGTTAGATTGAAGAGGTCTCGTCTGTTCTCTTTGATGAAATGGTGGATGTTAGTGCATTGAAAAGTACATCAGTAAAGGATTCCTATGACAGCCTGCGATGCACGTCTGAGATCAGCTTGTGTTCTCCCATCAGTTTCTGTTCAGAGCGGATCTTGTATCGCGTGTCGCAGCGTACCCATGTTTCCTGTGTCTCTCTCACCCAGGATTGGCTGATCCCGATGCTCTACCCCAGGCCGTGGCGGCGTTCCAGGCCTGCCACTTAATCGGCATGCCGGAGTGTGAGGTGAGTTCAACCAGCAGCTGCCCAGAACACCGGGACACGGTCCGGTTCCAGGAACTGTTTGGAAGCACATACCCCTCCCCTTTTGTGTTTGGCGGCATAAAACCGTAAACGCCACATTTATTACCAGGAGACTGTTGCCAGTTTGCTGGTTGCTGTTTTGCTGGGTGTACTGAACAAACGTTTAGTGCGTGTTTTAGGCTACGGTTAAACTAGTCACTTCAGTCCGACTTCTGGCATCCGATATCGCTAGGCTGCATTAAGTGACAGGTCTGGACGCGCACAAATCGGATTTTGTCCGCATTGGGATCGGATCTGCCAAACCACTTGGCGAGGTGGCCTAGCACACTTTGAGATCGGAATTGCTTGTAGTCTGGACATAATCGGACTTCTGAAAACGCATTCAACGGAAAAAACGTCATGAAACTCGCCCACATTTTAGGCTCAGGGAGAGGAGAACGCCGTACAGAACTGTTCTGTGGTACGCTGACGGTAAAGACGAGGCTGTAGCTGTTCACAAATGTGATAAAATGTGTGCTTTTGAATGCGGAAAATGAGCACCCAGTCGGAATCCGTGAAATCATGCACAATATGGTTCCACCAGCGCTGGCTACATTCGCCAACCCAAACCCTCCTCTCCACCGAAACAGCTGTTGCACCCATAAACGCAATGCTCACATAATAGCACACCTCCGCTGCTGCCCCCTGATCAGTGCACGCCTTGTGCAGGTCCTACCTCGACTACACAATCTAAACAAAATTAAAAGAAGTACAACTTCATGAACACCGAACATCATTTTCCAGGAAGTGTATGTCTTGTATTTAAATATTGCGCGGGGGAATGAAATCCGAACTGCGATTTGACCGCAGGAGGTCGCATTGAACTGTCAAGTATGGACGCTACTCAATCTGACCTGGTGTGATCGGATGTTGTAATTCCGATTTCAGAAGTCGCATGAAGTGACTAGTGTAACCGTAGCCTTAAAGGCACTGACAAGTCGACATCGTTTTTCCGACGTCAACTGTAAACGTTACACGGCTTGCGGAGAGGCGCGGAGCGCAGTCTTTGTTTTAATTCCGATTTCAGAAGTCGCATGAAGTGACTAGTGTAACCGTAGCCTTAAAGGCACTGACAAGTCGACATCGTTTTTCCGACGTCAACTGTAAACGTTACACGGCTTGCGGAGAGGCGCGGAGCGCAGTCTTTGTTTTACGAAAGTCCACAGAAGCGGCATTAGGGCTTCAGTGGTCAGATGTACCAGGTCCTACTTTGGTTTCTCAAAGGATTTGATGTTCTTTTGACCTTACAAAACTATATGGGTGTCAGAGAGCTTATAGCCCAAGCTATTATCTGTCTTTCTCTGAAATGAAGACACCAGCACGAGTGTTCAGTCGATATAAAATGACTGACAGGTTCATAAAGGCATTCCCCACGGTCCGTAAATCCCAGAGGATCATCCAGCACAGATTGACCCAGTCTGCACATTCATTGAGATGTGTATGGGTTTAGCTCGGTTTGTTTCCAAAGCGTTGCTGTTTTACAAAAAAAACGAAACAAATGGCAATAGTAAAACCTGCTAGGTCCACTGAACAGCGGTAACTGTGTGTTGAACGCAACTCAAGCGGCATGTAAACTAACTACAAACACTGCCAAAGTCTGCCGTCTTTATATGCAGAGCACTACTTGCTTGTTTAAACTGGTCAATGCCCATCGTAGCTTCTTCTGTCTCTTTCTGAACAGAACCTTGTTATATAAAAAAAAAACATATATTCTTATATGTCTAGGTACAGCAACGTAGAATAATGGTTTGGGAACTGGGCTTTTAGGTTTAGGTTAGATTATCAGCTGATGCGCTTCTGTTGTACCCTTCAGTAAGGTACTTAACCTGAATTGCTCCAGTAAAATATCCAGTTGTATATGTGGATTGAATTCAAGCTGTATAAGCTCTTGATAAGAGCTTCTGCTAAATCACTAAAGTATAACGTAAATTTCTCAGAGCCCTCTCTCTCGCTCCCTCCTTCCTTCCTCACTGACTCTGCAGGTGATCCTTGCGCAGTGTGTGGTCTATCTGGCACGGGCCCCTAAGTCGGTGGAGGTGTACAAGGCCTATGCCAGCGTTAAGGCCTGCGTGAGAAACCAGCGAGGGCCCCTGCCCCCCGTACCCCTCCACCTCCGCAATGCCTCCACCAGGCTGATGAAGGACCTAGGCTACGCCAAGGGGTACAAGTACAACCCCTCCTTCAGCGAGCCGGTGGAGCAGGACTACCTGCCTGAGGAGCTAAGAGGTGTGGACTTCTTCAGCTGGACACCCTCTGACCTTTAGACCTGTGTATCTTAGCAACCTGTGTATCTGTGTATCAATTACAACTGGATACAACTTGGATTCTGAATCATTTGAATCATTCAAACGATGTTGAAATCACAAATGAATGATTTTTATATTATTCTTCATATGATTGAATGCATTACCTATGTGGATCTCAAAAATTGTATTTTGTAGCAGTACTTAACAATGCTTTATATTAAAGGTGGAAAAGTTTATGTGAAATGTATGATTTATCACTGTTGTTTCAGTTGTACAATAAATATTTTTTGTTAATTTAAAACTTTGACTCATTTATTTTGAACATTGAAAGATAATGTCACTAAAAGTAGCTATGTGTATTCAATACACAGGTTGTGCGACCTGAGTTGTAGTGAACTTGAAATTGTTACTTTTCTGTATGTGAATGTTGGCTATCAGTATATTGCACTCAGAACATAGACTCAGAAGCATGCATTTCAGAATATAAAGGTTAATTTGTAAGAAGGTGTAACATAATTTGTATCCATTTTTTATCAAATGGAACCTTTGTGACGGTGTATTCTTTCAGATCAAGCTGCCTCGTAATACCTCCTAACCGACAGGTGGCACTAACTTTATTTATGTACTGAATATCGCTACCCGGTGTGCTGTCTCCAAGGAAGCAGAGTTACATAGCTAAAAATGGCGGTGTCCTGTGCTGCGCTCGTGGGTCTCCGAGTGCTGTGCAACCTTGGAGGCAAAACCTGCCGGACAGTGACAAGAACCGGACAGAACAGCATTTGGATCAGTCGCTGTAGAAATGACTTTGAGAGGAGGTTTGGGACGAAAGCCAGGACGGTGCCGAACCATGGAGCGGCCCAAACAAGACTGGGTGAGATGTCACTGACTTGTCTCAAAAGAGAGTATCTAACGTTAACGGTACTGGCTAGGTCATTGGCTTGCGAAGTATAAGAACTTACCTCGGTAGTGTCTTGTTACTCGCTAGTTTTACAGGAAGCTACTAGCTATTATGGTTGCGCATCTAGTGTTATGTTTTACCAGTGACAATGAGCAACCGACCTAGTTAGCTAGCTAATGCAAGCTAATTAGTGGGGATGCTGTGGTATTGGTATTGCTAGTTTGGTAGTTTAATTTTCATGTTAATTCTGATTTCGGTGGTTGGTGGGTAATGAGCCTAGCGATCTTAAGCAAACTGTCAATCTGAAGAATTTCTCTCTGACAAGAGGTCACACGTGGAAGGTTAATTTAATTCTCTACAGCCGCTTGTCAGTAGCTGCAATGGATAAATATTGCAGTAAGCTTTTAACTTAAATATAACACTCGGTAGATACAAATGAACTAAACACGCTGTACATATTAACATTGACATTTTTTGTATTGGCCCACGGGAGTCAGGCAGCGATTGACAGCACCCAGGAGTTCCAATTTGTTCTGGATTAATGGATTCTCGTTATTGCGTCTCTCTGAATCCAGGGCACCAGGACTACCTGAAGGAGTTTCCAGAACCGAAACAGCTTTTGAACCAAACCCTGTCCCAGTCTTTGGGCATTTCCGACCTGTCCCAGTACATCCAGTACTGCTGCAGCGAGGGAACCGTCAAGGTGAGTGACAGATCGAGGCCTCCAGAACCCTAAAATAAAATGGATGGAGCCATCATGTATAGCAATGAACGTTTCCCCTTGGGGCGTCCAGTGTAGTCAAAGTATTTTAGGGAATTGTTCTAAGACCACCTGTCTTTCAGAGTAAAACATGGCAGAGGATATAAATAAGTAAGGGAAATAAAAAGTTAGATGCAGTATAGTACATCATTCCCCTTTGACAAGTGCCTTAGTGACATAAACCAGTCATGGTGTTTAAGATGTAGCCTTTTTCCCTGCTTCATGCAAGCCAGTGATTGACGGGACGTAGTAGGTGCACGTATTCGAACAGAACCTGACCACACTTCAAGATGACTGTCAGAATGATCAAGATATTACACATCTGAGCTTGGAAACGGCTGCTTCTCGCATCCTAAGAATAGGCATGTGAACCCGTAACAAGACAGCACACATTTATATGCATATATCCACACGTTCATATGACTTTACCGAATCTTACATGTGTTGCTTTGAAAAGTGTAATTTCCAATTGTGTGAATTCCTTATATTTGCAGCTGCTAGGCTCAGCTGCTGCCCCATTGGACGGGGAATTAAACTGTGATTGGAGTGTAAGTGATGACACTGAGTTCTGTGCATTCGCAGAGGGCTACGTTGACTATCCGGTGGCCGGAGATGATAGAGGTGGAGGGCTTCGGGTCCAGGAAGATCGACGCAGAGCGCCAAGCCGCAGCCGCCGCCTGTCACAGGCTGAGGGTGAGACAGCCCCTCTCTGCGGACGTGAGGCTGTGAGA
>CM040395.1:17903830-18106330 GCA_022702515.1 Ilyophis sp. 1 JC-2022 | reverse complement strand
ACAACCCCGGCCTGAGGGTGGTGCTCATGAGCGCCACAGGCGACACGGCCAGGCTGGCCCGCTACTTCGGCGGCTGCCAGGTGCTGCGTGTGCCCGGGTTCATGCACCCCGTCCAGGAGCACTACCTGGAGGAGGTTCTGCGGGACATGGGACGGCCTATCCGCTTAGCTCGGCCACACAGTACCGGGAGAGAGGTAAGATATGCCCCCGCTCCTTAACACACCCACACAGTACTGAGAGAGAGAGGTAAGATATGCCCTGCCCCTTAACACACCCACACAGTACTGAGAGATAGGTAAGATATGCCCTGCCCCTTAACACACCCACACAGTACTGAGAGAGAGGTAAGATATGCCCCCGCTCCTTAACACACCCACCCAGTACTGAGAGAGAGGTAAGATATGCCCCCGCTCCTTAACACACCCACCCAGTACTGAGAGAGAGGT
The DNA here is from genome assembly GCA_022702515.1 of Ilyophis sp. 1 JC-2022. Taxonomy (NCBI): domain Eukaryota; kingdom Metazoa; phylum Chordata; class Actinopteri; order Anguilliformes; family Synaphobranchidae; genus Ilyophis; species Ilyophis sp. 1 JC-2022. Next base: position 18,105,884 of record CM040395.1, on the reverse strand, counting down.
AAGATATGCCCCCGCTCCTTAACACACCCACCCAGTACTGAGAGAGAGGTAAGATATGCCCCCGCTCCTTAACACACCCACCCAGTACTGAGAGAGAGGTAAGATATGCCCTGCCCCTTAACATGCCCACCAACAGGTTGTCTGATCTGTGAGTGTGGTCATGTCTGTCTTTCAGAAGGAAGAAGATGATGCCGCTCCAGACCTGGATGTGGTGGCAGATGTGATAGAGCATATTCACACATGTGGAGCGCCAGGTAAGCCTGCGCACACACACACATTCACACACTAATACACGCGGGCACACACTCACATGCGCGCACCGACACACCATAAACACACACAAACAGAAACACACACTGACAGACGCACACATCTATTGGGTTGACCTTTGACCTCTCTCTCTGCAGGGGCAGTACTGTGTTTCTTGCCTGGCTGGCAGGACATCCGTGTGGTCCAGAAGAGTCTGGAGGAGAGACCTGCTTTCCAAAGAAATGGCGCTCTGATTCTGCCGTGTGAGTGGCGGCGTGTGAGAGCGCGTGCTTTAATTCCATACCTGCGTGTGCATGGGTGTTTCCTGACGTGTGAGTGTGTATCTGCAACTGTCTCTGTGCAGCCAAGAAAAGTTCTGACTGCTAGCAGGAATTGTAGAGACACAAACTGGACAAATAGTCTGACGAATGCTCCGTTTAATTACTATTTTTGAGCCCCCAGTTAAAATAATCTAGAGATCCTGTGCAATCACATTTTTTTTTGCATTTAAGGGAGTGTTCACTAACCCACAAGATGTATTCTTACTTTTTCAACAATTTATAAACGGGAAAACACTGTCAATGTAAAGGTCAATGTTAAGCGTGTGTAAATGCTAATGTAAATTGTCATTTTGAAACATGAGAACTGGAGGTCTAACCTGGCCTGTCTGTTCTGTCACTGCAAGTCAATTTCTGATTGGCAGCCCACCAAACGGACACACACCGCTGTTTGGTTAACGTAAATCGCCATGGCACCAACATGAGCTACATGCCGTTCAATGAAACCAATGAAAAGTCCTCCTGTAGTGGGCAGTATACAATCTTTGTTGCTTTCAGGGTTAATAAAGGAAAATCTTGCCTGAAAAAAACTGGCTTAATATCATCAGCTCTATATGTACTGTACAGTGTAAGTTAAGTTGAAAAATGGATGAATGCGATTGTATATGGACTTTAAAATAAAAATTGACTGCTGTAGCAAGAGCAGGGGCTGTAGAATGTCTGCATGCATACATACACACGCTGGTGCCCCATAAAATGGGGCGCAGTCTGTTGAACCCCCCCCCCCCCCTCTCCACCCAATCAGTGCACTCCAGCATGGGCGTGTCGGACCAGCAGACTGTGTTTCAGCGCCCCCCTGCAGGCCAGCGCAAGATCGTCCTGGCAACCAACATTGCCGAGACCTCCATCACCATCGACGACATCGTTCACGTGGTGGACGTGGGCGCTCAAAAAGAGCAGCGCTACGACCTGCGTACCAAGGTACCACCCAGACTGTGCGGTCTGACACGCCAGCAGCTCTCCGCTGCATTATGAACCCTTAGTGCACACACTGTCCACATATTATTTTCTAAACGCTCCCACTAAAAATGGCCATCACTCTCAGCTTTGGGTGGGACCGTTCATTGGGGTAAACGAGAACTTGCTGGCAGATTCTTTAAACATTTGGGGGAAAAAAATAAAATAAACGTAATCGGAAATATATACACACATAGGGCCAGATTCAGAGTTGAGATAAGCACACGCAAATGGGACTTACTCCTGAAATTCCGCTTAGCTTAAGCCATTTTTTTCTGTGTTACTTTGTTCGGAAAAGAAGGTTGTTTATATCTATCGCTGCCAATAGATGATTATGAAAAATACATCGCATCTTTCGCAAAAATCTATATTAGAATGAGTGCATGTTCTTTGAAAAGAACATTGGTCTTATTTTCTTTTGCCTAGCCTACTTACAATTATCAAAGAGCTGTCATAAAAAGAAAAATACGTACAAGTAGGCTATGATTGACATATTAATGGACAGTGTCTGGATCACTTTGACAGTGAGACGGTTTGTGTCAGCACAGCTTCACCAGAATTATTGCTGAAATTAAGTTGAAGACGTCGCATATAGGCTATTGTGTTACACCACCTTGGGCTACATGGCTTTATTATGTAAATTGTTAAAAAACTTTTTTTCTTTCATTAAATCCAACAATGTATTACTTTACGTAATAATATTGCCTGCAACCACTGTCCAGTGATTATTTCTTTGGATTGAATGATGGGTATATTCAAGTCATCAAAAGGAGAAAGCATAATTTTTTGTAGAAAGCTGGCAACCCAGGGGGCAGGTACAAGAAATAGGTCATTAGAATAGTATGCCCTGTGCCACCCACATTTTGTGAAACGCACCCGCGTAGCACAGGTTAGAATACAGCGTATCTCATTCCGCGCAGGAGAGGACTTAAGTTGGACTTAAGCGTGTGACTTAAGTTGGCCATCTCTGAATCTGGCCCATATATTGCAGTTTTTAAGAATAATTGCCATAGTAATGGGTCAAAGTGTGTGTAGATTACTTGTTGGACAATTTGCTATTAAATTGGTAAATTAATGTCACCGAAGCAGCTTTATGTCAACGCGGAGAGTCCAAACTGTTTGTCTTCCAAGGATTACATACAATCAAAAGCTCTCCAGCTTCTCCAAATGGCTTCTGTTTAAATGCTGTGCTAACCATGTGGGGAGAGCTGTTAAGGTTATCCATAACGGCACGTGTTTTCAAAGTATTTTCTTGATTAACTTTTTTTGTGAGCATCTTTCTCTACATTGAATCACCCTTTGTTCTATTAGCTTATAGGCTTTCCAAAGCCTGAACTTGCTGATGGTATGATGTTTATGTTTATTTACATGTATTTGCTCGATTGCTTGACGGACTGCTTTATCCTTTGCTACTGTACATGGCTTATATTTACATGTATTGCCCATTTATACAACTGGGTATCCACTGAAACTGTTCAGGACTGTTAAGGTTCAGTGGGAAAAATAGTACCCACATGAGACTATACCCACATTTCAGATGCCAGACTTTCACCCACCACCTGATCTTAATGAACATTCATGGAACATTCTAGAATGGTGGCAGGTTCTGTCAGGGCTGGACTCTGGCGCTGAAATGTAATCGCCCTTGTGTCAGGTCTCCTGTCTGGACACCGTCTGGATCTCGCGCTCCAATGTCACTCAGCGCAGAGGGAGGGCGGGGCGTTGCCAGCCTGGCCACTCTTACCACCTGTTTCCACGGGGACGCCTGGAGGCCATGCCAGACTTCCCCATCCCAGAGATCCTGCGCACCCCTTTGGAGAGCTTAGTGGTACAGGCGAAGATACACAGTCCACACAGCAAGGTGAGGAATGGTCCAAGAGTGGGTAGCAGCGGGGAGGGGATGAAAAAGAAGAATAATTTCCACATTCAGTAAACGGGAGGGATGTCAGTCGATTAAAAAATATATTTAATTAATTCCCTGTTTAATTCATTTGGCATATAAATCAGATGTTGTAGTTTCTAAATTACTTAATTTTGAATCCAATTCTGTTTGAATTCCAAACACAATAGCATTAATATGAATCACACAGGTGTTGCTCAATACAAGCAATGTTTTTTGTTGAAATTTGAAACAGACTGAAATCTGTCAGTTTGCAACAGTGAATTAATGCTTAGTTTGTCGGTGATAATGCAACAGTTAATGAATCACTCTGATTAAAATGAATGTGCAATAAAATAAATGTTAGGTGACACACTCCCCTCTCTCTCCTTTTCTCTCTTTCTCTATCTCTCTTTTTCTCTCTCTCTACTCATAGGCTGTGGACTTCCTTTCCCAAGTTATGGACAGTCCAGATAAGGCGACAGTACAAGAGGCCGTCAAGAACCTGCAGGAGATCGGTAAGGTATACACACACACAGACACACACAGACCCCTGCATACAGAGACACAAACCGACCCCTCCACACAAACTCGCATATACAGACCCCCCTAATCATACACGCTTGCAAACTCACTTACACACACACACACACACAAACAAACCCCCCTCCACACACTCACATGCACACACACACACACACACACACACACACACAAACAAACCCCCACCACACACTCACATGCGCACACACACACACACACACACACAAACAAACCCCCCCCACACACTTACATGCACACACACACACACACACAAACAAACCCCCCCCACACACTCACATGCGCACACACACACACACACACACACACACACACGCACACACACACACTGGGTTGTATAGAGGAGGATTTGGGTGCTTTACATTCTAATCATGCTCCTAAGGGCAGTAAGAGCAGGAGGGGCACTGATGACAGGGCGGACTGTGACAGGGTTGTGGGCGGAGATTCTGAGCTCACCTCTTTGGCTGCAGGGGTGCTGGACGGGGCGGAGTCTCTGACCCCGCTGGGGGAGCGCATTGCCTGCCTCTCCTGTGACCCGAGGCTGGGGAAGGTTCTGGTCCTGGCGGCACTGTTCCGCTGCGCTCTGCCCCTGCTGTCCATCACCGCCTGCCTGACCCGGGACCCCTTTCTCAACAGCATGCAGAACCGGGCCCTCATCAACGAGGTCAGCCTGCCCCCTCCGCGGGTCGTCCTTCAGCGATTCGCGCATCGCCCTTTTTCAGATCTGCTCATTCGTCCGGCTAGGCGTACGTTTAAACGTGTGTCTCTCTCTCTCCATCTCTCCCCAGGCTAAAGGTGGTCTGAGTGGCTCCAGCTGCAGCGATCATCTGGTGTTCAGCCGGGTGGTGCAGGGTTGGAGGAAGGTGCAGCAGGTGCGGTCGAGCAGACAGGAGTTCCTGGACACCTACACCCTCTCCGGCAGCAGCCTGCGCTTCATACACGGTGAGAGGGAGACAGAGACTGACTTGGCCGATCCATCTTTCCAAATGTGACTGTCTTTCCTGCTCATGGCTGATCCATGACTCTTGGATAGATTTTCCTCACTGCTCACAGCTCATTCATGGCTGCATTCGGATTGTCCGAAAAAATAGGTCCTTTTTCCTTTCCCTGCAACTTTTCCTTGACCTCGCTAGAAAACGTCGCAGGAGTCAAGGAAAGGATGGAAGGAGAAATTTACAAGGAATCTAGCGTTTACTGCGGAATTCAAACCTCCTTTTCTACCTTGCGTCATGGTGCGACATTCAGTGATATTGACGTGACTGTTCAACGTAGCGAACTACAACATAACGAAAAATTACTACTAAAGGCGCATCATTGCCACTGTATTTCTCTTGAAGCGTCCGTTTTGTTTCTGCGAAATTTAGCCTCTTAATAAATTTGATGTATTGTCTGATTGTGTCATTGTTTGTTTACTTTCTATTATAGGCCAATGCTAACCAACAATATTACCTACTCATATTTAGATTTATGGCATTTCTCAGAATGTTTTCGCTCATCCAGTGTTGTTTGAATTCGGTAATTCGGTAGGTCCCGGAAAACTCAGATGCTTATGTAAACATTGGCGGTTTTGCATTGTGGGGCACGAATAATACTTTCCTTCTGAAAAGGCTAGTTCAGAGCATCCTCGGTGGGAGGACGAACGAAAGGAATCATGAAGCTCCTTTCCTTCTCAATATAAGGAAATTAGCATGGCTGCCTGGGAAATATTTCCAGGTCATGCGATCTAAAGGATCCTTCCTTGCTCGAATTTGACTATTGGAATGCAGCCTATGTCTCTTGGTTAGATTTTCCTCCCTGCTCATGGCTGATCCATGTCTCTTGGTTTGAATTTCCTCCCTGCTCAGGGCTGATCCATGTCTCTTGGTTAGATTTTCTTCCCTGCTCATGGCTGATCCATGTCTCTTGGTTTGATTTTCCTCCCTGCTCAGGGCTGATCCAGCAGTTCAGTGATAATCTGCACGATGCCTCGCTGGTGAGCAATGCATCAGACTGCCTTCGCCTGTCATCCCCCCTAAACCAGTTCAGCCAGGAGGAACAGCTGGTGAAGGCTGTGCTGCTGGCCGGGCTCTATCCCAACCTCATCCAGGTGCGCTCTACACACGTCTGCATGTGCAGTCCCTAAAGCAGGAGCTCTTAATCTACACCATCTCAGCCACATTACATTTACATTACAGGCATTTAGCAGACGCTCTTATCCAGAGACTTATACACCTTTTTTGTGTTTTTAAAAAAAAAAAAAAATTTTTAAACATGGTATCCATTTATAAAGCTGGATATACACAAAAGCAACTTAGGTTAAGTACATTGCTCGAGGGTACAACGGCAGTGTCCTACCTGGGAATGCTGAGCGCCGTTGTCACAATATTTTTTCCCCCAATGTTACAATATGTTTTTCAACAGCAACACTGACGCAAATGCTCATTGCTGATGTTAAGTCTCGTTTTTGTGTTACAATATTTTTTCCTCCCAATGTCAGGACTTGGATTAGTTAGGAACTTTAGTCGTTGCAACACTGCCGCTTAGCAACAACACTGACGCTGATGTTAAGTCTCTACAATGTAGAAAGCAAATAAAACTGTGAATTGAGTGTTTATGTAAACAAAATGAAAAGCACCCTAAGCAAAGGCCGGACTCCTGACCTATTTTTTCTGGCAAGTTTGGAGGCGATCGGAGGAACGGTGCGCGATCCAAATCCGGACAAACACACCACTCTCCAATTATAGTAAAAAATAAATAATGATAATAATAATTTGGCTTTACACACTCTGGTCCGCATAGAGACTGCTGTCTCTGCTCCATTCCATCTGTTGGTCATGCAGTGGCGGCTCACTGTCCGGCCTCACCGTCTTCCTGTGTGTTTCAGGTGAAGAAGGGCCTGGTGACCAAAGGGGGAAGATTTCGGCCGGACAGCCTGGCCTACCGCACCCGCGGCGGCCCCGTCCTCCTGCACCGCTCCACCATCAACAGGTGAGCAGCTGGGGAAATAGAAGGAGGGATGGATGAGCCCAAATGGAGCCGTGCAAATGGAGCGCAAGTCTACTCTATGGAAATCGGGACGCTCGTTAACTAGGAATGTCCATTTTGAATATTCATTACTCTGCTGCTCGCTACGTTATAACAGCCCTTTATGTTCTACTTATCACCGCCTCTGTGTTGACGAGACCCACTTCACTCAACTCATTCACACCTCCAGACAGGAAATGAATCGCATTAATAAATAATCTGGTATTTTATGCAGGCTTTCTCATTCATTTTTGGTTAACATTTGCTTTTTACGTTTGGACATTTAGCAGACACTCTCATCCAGTGTGTCTTGTGTTAGACAGGGTTCCCACGCGTCCTGGAAAACAGCATCAACAAATTCCAGGTTTTCATGGAAAGGTCATGGAAAATGAGAAATTTGCCCAAATGTCTTGGAAAATATTTTTTGTGCAATGTTAAAAGCTAATGAACATCGTAGGTTAATGTCTGAATTAGTATTGGTAAAAAAAAAATGTCCCGGAAAATAGTGTCTTGAAAAGTGTGGGAACCCTAAAGTGCATACATACAGGTTTAGGCAACGAACAGTCGATAGTTGTTGTCAAGACATAATCTTACAACGTAATGTTATATGGCACAGTACATGCAAGAGGGAAATGGAGAATGTAGTGGTGTTTGGAAGAAATGTTTGTTAATTTACACACATTTTAATGCTGATAAAATGGAATAATGTTTGTTCCCTGTGTCTGTGTGATGTGTGTCCATCCCACAGGGGGGAGGAGAATCTTCCGAGCCGTTGGCTCACTTTCTTCACAGCTGTCCAGTCCAACGGAAGAGTGTTCATCAGGGACTCTTCCTCGGTCCATCCACTTTCCCTGCTGCTGCTCACCGACTGTGACATCACAGAGAGCGGTACGTTTGACCACAGATACTTTCATAAGTCAGGAGGCATGTCATTAGGAGCAGATACAACGGGTGAAGGCATAACGCCATTCTGTTGCACTAGCTTAGCATTTTACGACATATGTTGCACTTTGTAGTTCAGGTTCTAACTCGGATGGGGGAAAAAAAATAAAAAAAACCTATATTCTGGTCTTTTGTTGTAAAAATGTTTCAGCACAAAAAATTGAACTGCTTTTTAGCTGGATAAATAATAGTTGTCACGCCTCGTGATTCACCATACATTGAGGCATACAAGTTTTTGTTCATGAATGGGAGAGCAAGACCGCTGACATTTTTATTACAGGCTGGCCTAACTGCCACCGGGATGGTTACAAAAGATATCGCTTATTAATGCTTAACTTTGTAATAAACAAATTAACCACTTGTAGCCGCTTACGCGGTGTTATAATAAAAAGAATAGGGCCTACATCAATCTCAACTAGTGTTCCGCTAATACTGCCAGTGAAGGGAACCGTGACTCGTTAACTTTCCACCAGTCGAGATGATTTGTGTCTAACGATGGAGAAAATCCAATCGCCAACGTGGTTCATTGAAATTTAACCGTTTAATCAATAAAATGAACCGACCAACATTCTTAGTAACGATTAACAGTTAATCGATTAGCTGTTAACATCTCTCATTTTTACGAGTGTTACGGCTAATACTAGCACCTGACCAGTCTCTAAAACTGTCTCTGGTTTGACCTCTTTGAGGTCAGAGGTCACTTCTGTGACATCATTGAGAGGGACACTTCTGAATGAATCTAATGCACAATTTTCACTGAAGCATTCTATTTTAGTATATTTTCAATGTAATTTAACTAACTTGGAGTATCTTAGTCTAATTTCAGTGGAAGTCTAAGACGATAGATGTTTATCGCTCTCTCTTTCTCTCTGGGTCCCAGTGTGTGGAGAGCGAGTGGAGGTTTCGTTAGGAGGCCAGTCTCTGGTGCGCTGTGAGCTGTCCGTTCAGAGCTGGAATCTGCTGTGGGAACTCCGCATGTCCCTCCACGCCATGCTGCAAAGACGGCTGAGGGGCAATCGCCGATCCCCCGACCCCGACGTGAACGCACAAGACCGCCAGCTCATCGCACTGCTGGTGGAGCTGCTCAAGAGCACCGAGCAGGAGACGGACTTCTCGCCCGACGACGCGGACGCCCCAGAGGCGTAGCGCGTCTCGCACACCCGCACCCAAGAAGACTCTTCAACCTTAGTTTGACTCTAACAACTTAATTTATCATTATCATAACAGAGAGTCAAATCCAGGGGAAGGCAACACGAGGCACAGATTCTCTGATCTTTATACTGTGTGGATTGACTGGCACAGGTTGACTCAGTGGACACAAAGAGCCATCTAGAGCAAATAGAGATCATACAATCTGCTCTGGATCTTTAGGCCTGGCCCAGAAACCACCTAGAAGATGGTGAGACAATCAAAGGGGGAAAATGATGACTGGATAGACTAGTTTTGATGGATGGATGGATGGATGGATGGATGGATGGATGGATGGATGGATGGGCGGACGGGCTCCTGTTCTTCAGTGTGGGGGAAAGATGCCATGCAGGATATGGAGCAGACAGAGACCATGCTGTAGAGGAGTTGAGTCAGTGTCACGGGGGGGGCACTACTGTAACCTGCGCCTTAACTGGTGGGCTTTGAGGTTATGTTTGAAGGAACGCCTTACCCTTAAATATACAGGTAAAGACGTAAACGACTGAATGATCCCAGTAAGATCTGCTGTCCTAGAGTATATAATCCTCTCGTTGCATTACAGCTGCTTGGAAACGAATAATAAAAAATAAAAGCATGAAATTAACACTCGGTTTCATATAGTTCCCCGTTTTGGGGACATGGACATTCAGTTTGTTTAACTGTGAAGATGACAGGAGCTTCGTTTATGTAAGGAACCCTTTGCAGTCTAATTGGTTTAACATCACGATTCATCCCATTCGGAGAATTAAAGGCATGTAAATTGGGCAGAAATGCCCTTTCTAGTCCTACAAAACTATTAATGAGGTGCACAGTCTGGATTGAAGAATCCGAAGAGCTTCGGCAGTCTGTGAACTGCCTTGGATTCCGAGCGCAAGCTGAGTGGACCCACTTTCATAGTCGCTGTCTAGGATTCTGGGTAAATGTGAGGTCACAAAAATGACCTTTGTGCTTTAATGTGTATTTGTATATGTATAGGTATGTTGGAATAAATTATTTCACCAGACACCTTTCTCTTTATTGCAGTCAGCTTGTTGCAAATTAAAAGGGACCTACAATACAGGCGATGGGACAAACAGAAACGGTCCGTTTGTAAGTCAGAAGGTTTTATTGCAGTCGGAAGATAGATTCAAGTGTCTGAAACAGTTGGTTTTAGGCATAAACGAGGGCTACCAACTAGGGCACGATCCATCCATAATCTAGCCTAGGGCAGCAGAAAGGCTAGAACAAGGTCGGGTCTGAAATTGTATCCCTGTGTATGTTCCCATGCTGTTCTCTTAAATTAGAAATTTTATAAAACATCTGCCTCATATTGTATAAGGGTGTTCATGAAAATATATTGGGTAGTGGATGACTCCAAACCCTAATTCCCAAAAAGTTGGGACAGTGTATGAAATGTAAATAAAAACAGAAAGCAATGATTTGCAAATCCTTTTTGACCTGTATTCAATTGAAAACAGTCATGACAATATATTTAATGTTTTAACTCCAATTTTATTGTTTTTTTTGTAAATATACGCTCATTCTAAATTTCATGCCTGCAACACATCCCAAAAAAATTGGGACAGGGGCATGTTTACCACTGTGTTGCATCACCTTTCTTTTTATTTAACAACACTCCATAATCTTTTGTAAACTGAGGACACTAATTGTAGTTTTGAAAGCAAAATTGCTCCCATTCTTGCTTGATATAAGACTTAATCTGCTCAACAGTCCGGGGTCTCTGTTGTCGTATTTTGCGCTTCATAATGCGCCACGTGTTTTTAATGGAATACGGGTCTGGACTGTGACCCATTTGATTAACTGCTCTGATAGATCTCTAATTTAATTTCTGTTACCAACCATTCATTCTATCTTTACTATTGAGTCAGCCAGTGGGCTCCCACTCTATAGCTGGGTTCCTCAGGAAATCTCTTAACATTGGAGAGTCCTTTTTGAGTTTTTTTCTTCTTTTGTTTTTATCTCGCACGCTTTTTGAGGGTTCAGGCCAAATCTTCCTCTGTAAAGCCTCTTTGTGATAGTGTCTTTATAAAAAAATTTTTTTTAAAAAGCGCTATACAAATAAAATCGAACTGAATTAACTCCCTATAGACTGCAGGGAAAATGAGAGATTTATACTCACATTTTTGCTGGTTAGCCTGAATTAATATGCAAAAATGGGCGTCCCTACGTTATTTCGCGAAATAGTGGGAGTTGGTCATGCAAATAGATTATTTTAGCACGTGTAAAGTGATTTACTAAACCCGAAAAGAAGTTTGAGAAAGGTATTTGCGAGTGTATTTTAGTATGAATGCAAAGCAGGTATTAAAATGATGGCTGAAAAAAAGCAGGTTTTAAAATGATCAAATTTGTATTTGAAATGTACAGTTTTAGTTACTTCCGGGTAGGAGACCATAGTGGATGAGAGGAGTGGAGGAAAGCAGCTGAGGAGTGAAGAATATTGGGACGCAGCAAAAGTAGCCGAAATTAACGTGCAAACAACGCTGTCACCAAGAGGGTTTTCTACCTGCTCTATTAGGAGAACCATGAAAAGGTAGCCTACATAACGTTAGGCTAGAACTTGATTTTTATTCTTGTTTTAGGTCTCGAAAATGCAACATACGTGTATTTCCTCAATCGAAGCTGTTAAACATTTGAGGCATGGGCCTATGGATTGAAATAGCCAAACGCATCGAACAGTGAGCTCAAAACATAACAACCAGACCGGAAAGTGAAGCATCAGCACAGAATTTAAAAAAGCAATTAATTTTTCATGTAACGTAAATACCATTTGTTTTTCGGTGGCTTTCTGTTTTCCGTTTGCTGTACTCCCATCCAGTTCGACAATTGCCTTCACGCTTTGAGGTCTGGTCATTTACTTTAAAGTCGGAGTTGCACCTGCCAATCAAAGGCTCCACCCCCATGCTTTTCATCCACGGGCATAGATTCAGGTCTGCGAGCTATAGCCTCAACATTAGTGGAGTGAATGCAACCCATCATTTGGCAAGTGAGAACACTAATGTCTGCCGATCTACTTCGCTATTACGTTTTCAAGGGTAAGACGGCCTTGAGTTGACAGACACCAGCAAGGGTACACGCACACCTACGTATGTTTGATCACATTCATATTATTGATGTAGCCGTTGCGGATTTATTATCATTATAATCTCTATTTTGGGTTTTGCAATAACATTTTTATTTCTATTTATAATGATCCCATTCGATTAAAAAATGCAGCTCTGTCTCTACCTGCTGTCGGTTGTAGTGTTTGCAAAGGCTTTCTCCAATCTCGATGGATGGGCTTCGATTACAAAATACAGCTCTGTCTCCACCTGCTGTTGGTTGTAGTGTTTGCAAAGGCTTTCTCCAATCTCGATGGATAGGCTGAAATATGTTCAGGAATTTACTTTACCAAATTAAAATATTTGACACAAATTTGTGCATGCTCTTACATTATCTTACACAACTGATAAATAGACTGATTTAGAGCTTGTTCTCAAGGTCACTCATGTAATGTCTGCTTGTATATTCAGATATAAAAAAATTGGTCTCAACAGTTAAGTTCCGCTGCAGAGACTGCAGTCTGACGACAACTTATTTGTAGGCTTTAAATGGCCTTGCTCTGGAGTAACTTGGTATCTTTTACCCTCCTCTGCAATTACTTTACTCCCAAGATGCTTCAGACACACTCTTTTTAAGCAGTCATTTTAAATGTAATTTTATTTAAATGTATTTCAGTACAAAACATTAACTGTGAATGCTTTAACTGTTCATATTAATTCACAAAATCTATACATATCTAAGTCAAATGTCTTCTGACAATACTGTAGAAGACTTCTTGAATCTTTGCTTGTATAGCACAGCCCCTGTGTTTGGTCTCACATACTTGGAGAAAACATGCCGGTAAAGTCACCTCCCAATGACATACATACAGTACTGAATTTAGTTTATCACAATGGCATGCTGGCCGTGTTTCCAGTTTTTATTTAGATAGCAGTCAGAGCAGTTCCTCAGGTGTTCCCTCCGTCTCACTGTAGTGAGCTACTCACTGTGTTGCTCTGCTGGAGCTCTGCCCCTAAGTTTGGCTTTAAACTCAATTTTAATTGATTGGCAGGTGGAGGAGCGTTTTTCTATGTAGTGTCACTCAATTCAGCATTTTTCTCTTTCGCAGGTCTGATTTAAGGTAACAAGTCATAGCTGAGCTGATGACTCGTAATCCTCAGTTTTGCACACCTGCAGGTTGGGTCACTACTGCTGCTGCCCAGAGTCCTGAAGGCTGCATTTGGGAGGCAGCAGCAGTATCCTTTTTGCGGTGATTCTTCTAGATGTATGTGGTGAGTGCCTGACGTTTGGATTGTTTGTATGTAAAGGTAATACCAAGTGAAATGATTGATTTTATTATCGCTTGGATCATTTCTGTGATGGCTTGCAAAAACGAATCCTAGAGTAAGGCTTAGAATGAAAAATACATGATGGGCCTTGGCTGATCTGTCAACATATCGTTTTGTAATATAAGAAGATTTCTGTTAAGCATATTCTATATTTCTCTACTGGTCATGTAAAAAACGCATACGTAGACTCTCATGAAGAGAGGTGAGCTCAGTACACGTGCAGGCTCTCATGAAGAGAGGTGAGCTCAGTACACGTGCAGGCTCACATGAAGAGAGGTGAGCTCAGTACACGTGCAGGCTCTCATGAAGAGAGGTGAGCTGAGTACACGTGCAGGCTCTCATGAAGAGAGGTGAGCTCAGTACACGTGCAGGCTCACATGAAGAGAGGTGAGCTCAGTACACGTGCAGGCTCACATGAAGAGAGGTGAGATCAGTACACGTGCAGGCTCTCATGAAGAGAGGTGAGCTCAGTACACGTGCAGGCTCTCATGAAGAGAGGTGAGCTGAGTACACGTGCAGCTCTCATGAAGAGAGGTGAGCTCAGTACACGTGCAGGCTCTCATGAAGAGAGGTGAGCTGAGTACACGTGCAGCTCTAATGAAGAGAGGTGAGCTCAGTACACGTGCAGGCTCTCATGAAGAGAGGTGAGCTCAGTACACGTGCAGGCTCACATGAAGAGAGGTGAGCTCAGTACACGTACAGGCTCACATGGGGTGAAGTGTGTTGTTGTAAGAAACCAGATGTGCTGGGGGGAAAATGCCAAATGGGTTAAAAGTGAGACTATGTAATGTGGATATATAAGGTAAGGAACAATAGTGGCACATCGCCAAAAGGCATTGGTTATTTACTTATTAATGAGTTATCGTTATTTGGAATAAGGTGATTGGATAAGGTGACTCATTATAATTCCACCAAAATGATAAAGAGAAAATGGCTTAAAACCGAAGCCCACTTGCCTTATGTATCAATAGTATTATGTATTCCAGACCCATGTTAAAAATTTAATAATTGTTTGTCTGCTAAATGACTGTAATGTAATGTAGTGTAATAATTGTAGTCTTTTAAGTAAATTTGACTATTGCAATTCTCTCTTTTCTGGTCTTCCAATATAAGAAAAATACTGATTGATTGTAACTTGTATTCTGCAGAAAGGAGGAAGGATCACATCACCCCTGTTCTTGCTTCTCTGCTTTGGTTTCCTGTGTGTTTCAGAATATATTTTAAGGTTTTTCTACATATTTTTTAAAGGAATAAATGGTAAAGCCCCTGCGTATAAACCTGACCAATCAGAGTATATCAGCACAATCAACTCTCAGATCTGCAAAAGCAAACCTGCTTTGTATTCCACCTGTCAATCAGAAAAAGAGCTGTAGTGGTCTTTTGTTTTTATGCCACAAACCTATGGAACTCACTACCACAGTATATCAGACATTCAATGGATGTTTTAAAATTGCGTTTAGCCTTTGAGTAGCAATACTATTTTATGGGTTTGTGCTGTCATTAGTTGTAATTACTGTATTTTGTAATGTTTTTATTTTTTTTAAATTGTATTTATTTATTTATTAGCTTTTTGAAATTCTGCTTTTTAAATTCAAACCTTACTACTATTTAATACTATATATTTAAATATTTGTACATATATATTTATATATTTTACAATGTCAATTAGATTTTATCCATTCTATTCAAATCTAAACTAATGTAATCTATTATATTCATTTATGTTTATTTTTTCGTTTAACTTATTAAATATGGATGTTCTGAAAATTGGCTGCAAATTCCTTGTATGAAAGATGATTATTATTATTATTGAAAAATTAGTATTATTATTATTATTATTATTATTATATTACAGCAGCATAATTAATTTTCAACCTTGTGAAAGAAAACACAGACAGAGAGTACTGGTTTAAGGCAGAGGTTTTATCTCATGCGTAGCAGAGCTTCCTGTTACGACAAAGCAAGGAGTGAAACATCATTTTTCAGATACACTGTGAGCTCAATGGGATGGGCCCACATCACTGCTTCACTACAACGCTTGTTATGAGTGATTATTTTAGACACAGCAAGTTCGCAAGGCGCAGACAGAAGCTTGCGTCCATTGGATGCCGTAGTCATTCCATCTTTTTGTTTCTGTTGGTGAAACATGGAGAGAGGAGTCAGTGCATTAAAATAAACCTGTCCTGCAATGATAGAGAGAAGGAGATCATGCTTACTCATGTAGTTCCCTTGGAGACCGTCCGTCTGATCCACATTGCTTGGCGCCCCTGGGTTCCACAAAGTGAAGTCCACTCTAGTGCCATCAGACCACAGCCATGTACCCTCCTGAACAGGGGAAGAGGTGCAGCTGCATGTCAAAATGCTTCCTCACAACAACTGTATTAGGGGGACGCTCTTTGAGAGAAGGTTTGAACCAATCTTCCCAGTTATGAGTACATGTTGTTTGAAATACAATAGACCAACATAGCTACAGAACTATGTAGCAGTCAGATATAAAAAACTAGTACTGGGAATCCCTGATAGTGTAGAGAACTGAAGTTTCGCTTGGTGGTGCTCATTTGAATTGCCTGTTTTTTGCGACCTTTGACCAAGCCAAACTTCACACTTCAAACTTAGTTTTTTGTTATTGATATAAATAGATGTAGATATGGAAACACAGAAGAATAAATATAACGATCTTTTGAAGATATAAGGAGCATTCCCCTTAGCTGCTCAATTGTCTAGCACTGGGGGAGGAAGGGTGGGGTCATGTGTCATCAGCATTGCAGTGTGATGAAACAGGCTTTCGGAGACAAGTACAGAATTAAGAGAAAAAGAAAAGGAGAGAATCACAATTGTGAATCCAAATAAACGGTCACTGACATTCAGAAGATGAAAGTAATATCCAGAGTACAATGACATCACTTCTGGGAGAGAAGACGGGCTGCTGTTCTGTGGTTGCATAACATGAGAAACACAAAATAAATTGGGGGGCTGGGGTGTCTTGGTGACGTAGCCTGTCCACATGCGCATTGCGAGCCATGACGTCAGCGGCTTAAATCCGGCTGTGCAACCCTTGTGGCATGTTCTTACCTCTCTCTCATTACCATTCTACCTGTTTTGTCCAATACAGCTGAAAAGCTAGTCATGCCCAAATTCATCACAACAACCTCAGCCATTGTCGGAAAAGTCTAAACTATTTGAGAGCTCATCCTTAGGTTAATTCTGGTTCACTGTGATTCTGGTAAATCTCATGAGGATGAGATCGTGTTGCAGCTCATTAATCAGATATAATGGCCAGGATTTTTATAATTTTTTCTTAAGCAGTCAGAAAGACATATCTTGAGACATCTCTATAATTAAGCAAAAAGAGTGTAAACAATGGACCACTATATTTTGTGTTTTAAAACATTACCTTGTAATGGTCTGACAATCCCATCCAGAAGTTGGGCTCACTGGAGTCATGTTGCTTAACCAGTTCCCTGATGAAAGTGTATTCATCTTCACTGTGGACTGATGCCAGGTTTCCCCCCATATTCTGACAGTTTATCTAAGAGAAAGAGAGAGATAGAGAAAGAAATGGATTTAATTGATGTCTTAATGGCTATCTAGAAAACGCATTGTCAAAGTAATCAGATTGGTGCATCCCTAGCATACATACTAGTAGGGATGCACCGATACAGATACTGGTAAGAGAAAAAGTGGCTTGTAAGTACTGTAAGATAAAGGAAGATGATAAAAGCACGGCAGACCGCAAGCACTTGATGGACGGAACGAATGTCAAACACCATTCTGCCTGTATCTTAAAACAAACATATTCTCTTAAGGTGGGAGCGTTTGTGAGGTGACTGCAAAATTAAAAGTACTCGGATTGATACTCCGTATTGGCAAACCAAAATTTCCATACAAAGGAAAGAGCATTTTGTTGTAATTTCTACAATATACCCTATAAGCTAAGAATCTGCACTTCAACGACATGTGAATTCAAACTTCTCACTTTGTGGCCCTTTCCTGTTTCAGCATGACAATGCCCCAGTGCACAAAGCGAGGTCCATACAGAAATGGTTTGTTGAGATCAGTGAGAAAAAAACTTGACTGGCCTGCACAGAGCCCTGACCTCAACCCGATCGAACACCTTTGGACCACCAGAGTGCATCTAAACAGCGTCGTTGATTATCTACCCTCAGGATCGGATAAGTATCAATTTTAATTCGGTTTTAGCTGTGCATTAGGTAATTGAACCGTTTGTAGACACGGTGTAGCTGAAGTGAATTGCAGTAATTAGCTATCTGTTGGTAACTTGATTTATAGCTATTATTAGGCCAACAACCGGCTTTTTGTGTTGCTAATCTGAACTATCTTCACCTGAGTGAATATACAGGTGCAACTCAAAAAATTTGAATATCGTGAAAAAGTTCAATATTTTTTGTCACTCATGTCAGAAAGTGAAACTCACATATTATATAGATTCATTACACATAGTGAAATATTTCATGCCTTTATTTCTTGTAATTTTGATGATTATGGCTTACAGCTAATGAAAACCCAAATTCAGCGTCTCAGAAAATTTGAATATTGTGAAAAAGTTAAATCTTGGAAACTCGTGGTGTCACACTCTAATCAGCTAATTAACTCAAAACACCTGCGAAGGTTTCCTGAGCCTACTGAATTATTAAAAATGAGGTTACCTCAGCATCAGCCCAGTTTGAGCTCCCGGTGACGAACCTAAAGCAGCGGTCATGAAATTCGGTCCACCCAGTAGGACAGTAATCCATATATGATTCCACGTGATACTGATGAGACACTGAGGAGCAAAAATGGACAAGAACAAGGCTACTCAAACATATTCTTCAGTCTCATAGCCCTTCTTCTTTTGAAAATTATCTTCCTAAAGAGATCATTCCAAATATGGCATTACTCCTGCAAA
Organism: Ilyophis sp. 1 JC-2022; assembly: GCA_022702515.1. Taxonomy (NCBI): domain Eukaryota; kingdom Metazoa; phylum Chordata; class Actinopteri; order Anguilliformes; family Synaphobranchidae; genus Ilyophis; species Ilyophis sp. 1 JC-2022. The sequence continues at coordinate 18,087,494 of CM040395.1, read as the reverse complement.
TATTGTTTAAGTCTGTCAAAACTTGCCAGAAATGATAAGCTCAAACCAAGATAATTTATTATTTGTGGAAAAACCACAAATTCGGGGGAATTGTTTGAGGAAAAATTTTAATGAGCGTAACTGCTTACAATTGTTACACAAATTTATCAAACCATGTGTACAGCTGAGCATTTGTGGGAAAACCGGACTCACCCGAAGCTATTCCTGAGAGGATAGTAGCACAGAGGAGCACTGCTTTTGCAGACACCATGATGGATCTGCATGTGTCAGGAGAGAGAGAACATTGGGAGATAAAAGACAAGTCACCCATAATGCAATGCATCATTCAATGAAGAGCCATAAATTAAACAAAACCAAAAATTTATAAACGATCTTACCTTTTCATGAAGCGTTAATTAAATGAGTAGGAGTTCTCTTGTTTTTGTGGAACAGACAAGAGAACTCCACTTTTATATCAGGTAGGGGCACATGCGGGGTGGTATACAGTAAGATATGAACTAGCCCAAAGTCAAATTCATATTTTGCCAATGCACACACCACACTGTACAGCAAATTAAGTGTCTCTTGCTGAGTTCCATTGGTTTTTACAATTTTGCAAAGAAATGTAGAGATAGAATGCACCAAAGACGGAATTCTTACAAACAAACAAACAAAAATATATTTATTTATTAATATGGAAAAACTTAATTAAAAGTTTTTTTCATCATTATTTTTTAAATAGACACCAAAATATTGAGGGGGGTACTAGAATTAGATGATATTGAAATTCCCCTACTGAAGAGAACTTAACTTTAAGAAAAAAGAGCACTATTTTACACAATAGCTGAGAAGTAAAACAGGTCAGTCAACCGAAATAAAATGTGAAAGCAAATGCGAGCTCCGCTTTATGCTTATAGTGCTTTCCATGATACTAATAATGGTTGATGAGAAACTACCAGAAAATAACCTTGAAAAAAGTCCAAAAACTTTTAATAAATTGTTAAAATAAATGTTGTCTACAAGTGTTTTTATTGTTAAAAGCTAAGGTTAGAGTTTCCGTTCACTTATTTGGTGGTTTATAGCTAGCTAACTAGTTTTGTTCTCTTTGTCCAGCCTGACAGTTGTATTGTGTACACTGTGTTGATCTGTCACACTTCAGTTTGGGGGCACGTTACTTTAAGAGTATCGCAAGGATTCCTCTGCATTATGTTCGGCAAAGCAAACTATGCCTATATTTCTCAAATGCAATTAAGTGTGTATAACTAATTGCATTTCATTTTCACACATTTGAAAAAGGGATTGATGCTCTACTAACCACTTCAGCAACACACCGTTAAAGCTGTAGCCTACATCTCCTCCAGCAATGATGTGTGAGTGCGTACCTGCCAATACCATAGGGAAAGTGGATGTGTGACTTTTTGAGGTATGATCTTTGACATAATTAGAAGATTACGACTCATAATATAAAATGATCATAACTACATAGTATAAGAAATAATAGTAAAAAAATTAAATTAAATTAAATTAAAATATAAAAATCTGGTGGGGCACGGGGCCCCCCCCCCCCCCCCAGCTTCAATGGACATGACGTGCCTGATTGTGAGTGACAATGCTTCTGAAAATTGAACATTTAAGGGAAAATAATAACTGTGGCATGCAGCTATGCATACTTTTAGAATAAATGTAAAGATTGTATTACAACCTTTAAAGCATTGTGTGGCCAAGCCCCTGAGTATTTCTCAAAATGACTAATTTCTTATGTACCAAATCGAGTTCTACGTGCATCAAATATCAAACTGAACCAGAAAGCAACTTAAAAACAAAAGGTGATCTAACATTCCCCGTGCAGGCCCCTAAATGACGGAATTCTTTTACCAGTGAATAAAAAAGCTACTGAGACATTATCTCCTTTTAAGGCCCATTTTTAAACTCACTTTTAATTTCTGTCCCTAACTCTATGCCATCACTGTTATTTTAAGAGGCTTGTTTTATTTCAACTGATTCATTTATTTTATGACATCACTGTCATTTTTTACTGATTTGTGTTGTTTTAAACTGACTTTATTATTTATTTTATATCTTCATATTTATTATGTTATTATACCTTTTTCATTATTGTTCTATTGTTACTTTGTTTTTAATTTGGAAACTGCTTTGAACATCAAGTATGAAAAGTGCTATATAAATAAAATCACAACTAACTAACATTGTGTCACAAAATTCATACAGTAGAAGATTCATACAAGAAGATTTAAATGTTTTTGTGGTAAATGCCAGGTGCAGTTGGCATGTTTCAGTATGTTTTGAATGTTGTAAATTAAATATTCCCTCATTTCTTTATAGTTACCATATTATTGAGGACATGTGACTGTTTCAATCGGCTTGCTGTGGGAGCAAAGCCTCTCTTCGCTGGTGGTGAAAACACCCAGACAGCAATTATTGAACACCTGGAGAAATGTATTAAAAGAGACACACAGCAGCCTTTTACGTGAGCTGCTTCACCTTGATACAGAGGGTTACAAAGAATGTATTGTACAAGAAACAAAATTAGCAAATTTGATAAAAATATTTCAGATAAAGATTTGAAATGTAGAATACAACAAGACTCATTGCTACATTCATTTTGGGAATGCGAAGGAATAAGAAAGTTGTGGGAAGAGATGGAAAAATTTATATTACAAACAATAAAAAAGAAAATCGACTTTACACCCTCATTATGCCTGAAATTTAAAAAGTGATTCAGGGTTAATAAAATCTTAATTAAAGGTCTTACTGGTCTCCTCCATATTCTTGAAAAAAGTTATAGGCCTACTGAAAAATTGGAAGGCAAGTGTGGTGCCAAAATTGGAAGAATGGGAGATTTTGATGTCATATTATTTATATATTGAGAAAGTTATAGCAAGAGAACGGAATATGGAAGATAAGTTTAATGAGACGTGGAATGAACTACTATGGGCAATAGATATTAGACCCTGAATTGTTCACATTGAGAAGATAGCAAAAAGTCGGAGGGAAATTAATAAAAGGGAAAGTATATGTATAGATATGTATATGAGTAGGTGTATGTATGTGTATATGTGTGGGTATATATATATGTATGTATGTAGATGGATGAACTGGTAATCTGTGACTGTTAATGTGTGTCATTTTATGACATCACTGTCATTTTTTACTGATTTGTGTTGTTTTAAACTGACTTGTTTTATTATTTATTTTATATCTTAATATTTATTATGTTATTATACTTTTTTCATTATTGTTCTATTGTTACTTTGTTTTTCATTTGTAAACTGCTTTGAACGTCAAGTATGCAAAGTGCTATATAAATAAAGTCACAACTAACTAACATTGTGTCACAAAAGTAGTAGAAAATTCATACAAGAAGATTTACATGTTTTTGTGGTAAATGCCAGGTGCAGTTGGCATGTGTGAGTATGTTTTGAATGTTGTGAATTAAATATTCCCTCATTTCTTTATAGTTACCATATTATTGAGGACATGCGGCTTTTTCAATCGGCTTGCTGTGGGAGCAAATTCTCTCTTCTCTGGTGGTGAAAACACCCAGACAGCAGTTATTGAATACCTGGAGAAATGTATTAAAAGAGACACACAGCAGCCTTTTAAGTGAGCTGCTTGTTCCTCTTGATACAGAGGGTTACATCAGTCATTCAATCGAAAGGAACACATGGACGGATACTTTTGGTGACATTTACTGTCATTCCAGCCTCTTGGGCCTGAGGGTAAAACATGAGAGAGAGTAATCAGTGTGTGTTTTTCTATAATAGGTCTCCTGCAGTGATAGGGGGAAGGAGAGAATGCCTACCTCATAGTTTGAGTGCACACAGTCCTCTCCTCACCTCCAGTTGTTGGGCTGTCCAGAAATCCACTTTGAAAAGTCCCGCTTTGTACACTATATGGCCTTAGTTCCAGTGAAGGCACTACAGCATACAATGACATTCTAGATGATTCTGGGTGTCCAACTTTGTGGCAACAGTTTGGGGAAGGCCCTTTCCCGTTTCAGAATGACAATGCCCCCGTGCACAAATAGAGGTCCGTACAGAAATGGTTTGTCGAGATTGGTATGGAAGTACTTGACTGGCCTGCACAGAGTCCTGACCTCATCCCCATCAAACACCATTGGGAACAATTGGAAACCAACTGTGAGCCAGGTCTAATAGCCCCACATCAGGGCCCTACCTCACTAATGCTCTTCTGACTAAATGGAAACAAATCCAAGCAGCAATATTCCAACATCTAGTGTAAAGCCTTCCCAGGAAAGTGGAGTGTCCATATACTTTTGGCCATGTAGTTTACCGTCGGACCATAGCCATGTATGCTCCTGGCTATTTACTAATGGTATGATCTCTCATATGTTTCTCTCAAAGGTTTCTCTCAAACAACTTAATGACTTTCTCAGTAAAAACAGTTTGCTTGAAAGGTTTTGCCTCTGTTGAACAGAACCCCCACTTTTATATAACTGAGGTAGGCGGGAGGTGTAGGTGATGGGTGGCATACAGATATGAATTTGCCAAAAATCTAATTATTCATATTCTAACATTGTACATGCCACACTGTTAGGCAAATAGGCGTGTGAATAGGCAAAAAAAAGCTAGGCTCTTGCTGAGTTCCATTTGTTTTTACAAATTTGCAAAGAAATGTAGAGATTGAATCCACTAGAGATGGAATTCAAATTGTAAATTTGTGATTGAATTTGTGAATTCTGCAGGATAACAGAAAGTTATTTTCATCACTGTTATTTTAACTGATTTGTGTTACTTCAACTGGCCTGTGGCATTGTTTCTTTTATATTTTTGTTCTATTTTGACTTTTACTTTGGACACTGCTTTGAATGTCAAGTGTGACAACTAACATTGTGTTCCAAAACTCATACAGTACTCCTACCTTTCTTCAGGAGCACCTTTCTTCTTTCTCTTGGTAATTCCAATTCAGACAGTAAGCATGAAGGGTGAGCACGTCCATCAGAAGAGACGTTGACATGGAGTAAATACCTATAACTTACAGTCTTTCTAAATTGTTTGGACATATTTTCTGAAATTAACACTCATTTCTCAAAACTATAAACACAAAACCCACACGGTCAACTCTTTCTGCAAAACTTCATGTATCTCTTGTCAAAATCAAACACTATTTTCAAAACCATACACTCACCCAAAGATGATGATTCTCACCCTTTGATTACAGTTTTTTGCAATCAATTTGGCACTAATTTCAGAACTTTGAGTTAATAAAGTATTAGCATTTCAAAAATGCAATACATACATGACATATGATGTGACTGTCTTTTTATTTCATTACAATGCATCTAACTATAAATTAATCCAACTGCTCAAAATGATAAGTAACTGTAGCATTACTAATAATGCATAATTTTATGGAAACTGATTACTGGAGCAACGTTCCATTCATGATCATGAATTAGGATAAAATCTATTGACATCAATTACTTTGGAGCATGAACCAATTTTACTACATTATTTTTGAAATATTTCATATCATCGTCCTTTATCAGACACTGTTCCATGTTCCAAACAATGTTTTCAGATTTGATTATGTACGCAGGTCACTTTCTTGGCTTTTCCAATAAGGACAACTTATAACAGTAATGATGTATAAAGGGTCTGTATCCACCTGAAACATTGCAAAAACATGGAGCAGGCAGATGATTCACATCAGAATAGAGGTTAAGCAGTGAGAGGAGGAGGAGGGGGTCAGGGGAATGGCAGAGGACAAGTACCCCTTCAGAGAGGTGGCCGTAGTCCTCGTCTTAGAGGAGGGCTTCAGCCTCATCAAAGAGGTGACCATGGGCCTTGTTTGAGAGGTGTGGGGGAGGGGGTACATGGTAGAGGACAAGACCACGGACCAAGACAGCGATGGCAACAGCAAAAAGTGTCCAATGAACTCTGAGCAATAGCTGTGGACCTTGTCATAAATCGTGGCATGACCATGACAACAGCTACAATGATTCAGCCAAACCTCAGGAGATCAACAGTGGCCTCAATCATCAGAACTTTCCACCATGACAACCGGCAAGTCTTCACATTGCACAATGCATTACTCTCAATTGTCAAATTACTGTATAATGCAAAAATACAAATCAGACAGAACTCACACTCAGAACATAACAGTCCCTTTGTGTAACAGACAGGAGGGTGTACGTGCGTTGTGCGCACGCCTATGTAGATGCACTTATATGCGCCATTAAAATAATATGTAAACAACTGCGACATGACTTTAGACCAGGTTTGTGGTGGTTTTAGCGCAAAGGTTTTCTGCTGGCTCAAGATAGCAATATGCCAAAAATAATCCTGACCACTCTTCATTTTAAGACCAACCTGCCCAGTTCACTTGCTATGGGTGAAAAAATCACTTGGTATTTAAACGACGTGAGCGCTAGGCGTTATAATGAACCCAGCGCTGGGTGTAAGACACTTGCATTTGGGTTAGCGCCGCTTAGCGCCAGGTGTAAGATAGGGCCCCAGGTGTGAGCATAACGGAAACTTGCTAAATGGCTTAAATGAAACAAAACAGGTCGCCTCACTCGTACAGTCCTTCATCCTCACACAATCCCCATCGCCTGCCACCCACAAGGCTGGTAACCAACTAGACTTTGTACTCACCAGGAGCTGCGCCACGTCTGAACTCACGGTGACCCCACTCCACGTATCGGACCATTTCTTTATTTAATTTTCTCTTTCCTGCCCACTCTCCCTCAACCCCACTAACAACCCACCCACTGTTATGTTCAGGAGAAATCTCCGCACCCTCTTGCACTCCTGTCTCACTAGCTCTCTCTATACTTCCTCCTTCTGCTTCCTTTGCTAAGATACATGTTGATGTTGCCACCTCTATGTTTAACTCCTGCCTCTCACAGTCTCTCAACTCACTTTGTCCTCTTGTCTCCAAACCAGCTCGACCATCACCCCCCTCCCCATGGCTGACAGATTCTCACACATCCAGCAGAACCATGCTGCGAGCCGCTGAGAGAAAGTGGAGGAAATCCAGATCCCCAGTTGACCTGGCTTTTCTTTCTTTCTTTTCTTTTCTTTATTCGCACAGTAAAAAGCAAGACAATAAAATATACACAGCAATGACAACTGTACCATACAAAAGATACTGTGCAGGGAGAGGTAAAAAAAGCCCAAGGGGCTTATAGGGAACCTCCACCTAAATAAACAAAAAATATGCATTACATAATCAAAGAGCTTATTCTCTTTGCTTATTATGTCCAGTGAGCTGGGCAGACTTTCATTGAAGTCTTTAATAAGCGCTAGGCGTTATAATGAACCCAGCGCTGGGTGTAAGACATACTCTGCTGAAAGCCTTCACAGCTGCAATTACATCGGCATTTTTTCAGTTTAAAATTAATGCATGTGTGTCTAATCCACGTAAACTATTTTCCACCTTCTCCTCCCTGCTTATTCCCCCTCCACCACCCTCACCCTCCTCCTTCTCTGCAGATGACTTCCTGACCCACTTTGAGGAGAAGGTGGCCATGATCCGGAACTCCTTCACACATCAGGTGACACCCCACATCCCCCATACCGAACCCATCGCCACACTGTCGTCCTTCAAGACTCTGGAGGACGCAGATGTGCTCCAACTCGTGACGCACCATCGCGCAACCACCTATCCACTGGACCCCATCCCGTCAGCAGTCCTCCAGTCTATATCCGCTGAGCTCGTTCCATATCTGTCCTCTATTATCAACACCTCCCTAACCTGTGGCCGTGTTCCTGCTGTTTTTAAGACTGCCCGTGTAACCCCACTCTTTAAAAAATCTAGCTTATACCCCTCTGATGTCAGGAACTACCATCCTGTATCTCTCTTGCCCTTCCTGTCCAAAACTCTTGAACGAGCTGTCCATAACTAACTGTCTGTTTTTCTCCACCAGAACAACCTGCTTGACCGCCATCAGTCCGGCTTCAGAACGGGACATTCCACGGAAACCGCTCTCCTGGCCATGACTGAGGCACTCTCCACTGCTAAAGCCTCATCCCTCTCCTCTGTCCTCATTCTACTTGACCTGTCTGCGGCAATCGACACAGTCAACCACAAACTCCTGATCTCCACATTCTCTGAGATGGGCATTTCTGGGACTGCCCTCTCTTAGTTTGTATCATATCTCACTGATAGATCCTACCAAGGTTCTTGGAAGGGTTCCGTCTCTGCACCTAATCCCCTGTCTACAGGAGTCCCGCAGGAATCTGTACTGGGTCCTCTGATGTTCTCCATTCATACCAAGTCTCTTGGTTCAGTAATTAATTCACATGGCTTCTCATACCATAGTTATGCTGATGATACTCAACTCTTCCTCTCTTTCCCTCCCTCTACCCAACAGGTGAAGGAGAGAATATCTGCTTGTCTGGCCGACATCTCTGAGTGGATGATTACCCATCACCTGAAGCTCAACCTCGACAAGACAGAGCTCCTCTTTATGCCATACAAGACCTCCCTACTACATGACCTCTCCATCACCGTTGATGGGACCATGGTGGCTGCCTCCTGCTCTGCAAATAATCTGGGGGTGGTCCTGGACGATCAGCTGGACTTCAAAGAGCACATCAGGGCGACGGCACGATCCTGCAGGTTCATCAGGAGGATTTGACCGTACCTGACCACCTACTCCACCCAGCTTCTGGTCCAGACTATGGTCACCTCACGCCTGGACTACTGCAACTCCCTGCTCGCAAGCCTACCAGCCTGCGCCATCCTGCCTCTTCAACTGATCCAGAAAGCAGTTGCCTGTCTTGTGTTCAACCTCCTGAAATTTTCACATGTCACCCCCCTGTTGAGATAACTCCACTGGCTGCCAGTTGCAGCCAGGATCAGGTTAAAAGTTCTGACCCTGGCCTACACTGCAGCCAATAGGACAGGCCCCGTCTACCTGCAGGACTTGATTCAGAACTATGTTCCTGCTCGACCACTTCGCTCGTCTACAGCAGGGCGACTCGCACTTCCCCCCCTCCGTGTCAATGGCGCTTGCCCATCCCGACTGCGGAGCTTTTCCACCCTAGCTCCCCAGTGGTGGAACGAACTTCTCATTCCCCTACGTTCTATGCCAACCCTGCCTGCGTTTCGTCATGGCCTGATAACACACCTTTTCAGACTCCACCTGGACTGATACTTATCTAGGACCTCTCATGGTACTTGTTCTTGTTTAACTGTGTGTTGAAGTTTATAATATTTATAATAGAATTGTAGTAGAGCTGATTTACCCAGTTTACTGTGAACTGCATTCAATGTTCAGTACTAGGGATAGCTGCTACTTTATGGGAAGGATGTGCTTTCTTATTTGTTCTGTAGTTACTTCGATGACATTTCTGTATGCACTTACTGTATGTCACTTTGGATAAAAGCGTCTGCTAAAGGACTGTAATGTAATGTAATGTAATTTAAAATACAAACTTAAATTATGAAAATAAACAAATATAAGTCTAAATAAAGTGCCACAAATGCAAATAAACTATTTTTTTAAGTTTTAAATACTGAGAGCTACATCGTGAAACAGGTAGATCTATACATTTCCTCGATCATAAACTCCATGTCCACAAGTGTGCAAAATCTGAGGATGATATGGAAAACTACTAAAGAAGCAAAATATAGACAGTGGTGTCCATTGTCTCCAAATCTATCCAAATGGCTAAATTGTGCACTGCTCTAAATAAAACAATCAATAGTTTTGGCTCATAAAACTAACTTTTGCATCATTTTTAAGTAGGAATTATTATCTTTTCATCAGTATAGGGGGGTCGATATCCATGGGTCCAAAACCCTATCCAAAACATGTAAAAAATGAATAAAATTAGTTTAGTCCATTATAAAGCATATACATTAGCCCCTTCTGATGGTTTAAGATAAAAACACTGATATCACAGTGTTACATACACCTAAATATGTAGCCTAATCATTCACAGTTGTACCTCAATAAAACAGTACTTTTGCCCTGAGAATGCATTTTTCTGTTGTTATTTTTATTTTTTTAATGTTCCCATTCATAATGACTCCAAGGAAAATGTACCACATATCAGCGCGCAGTAAATTTGAATGACCATTTTCCATGCCATAAGTGACGAGTATACAGTGAGCACCATATCCACTGCATATCTGGCAGCAGAGTGATGGTTTAAGGCTTGTTTGATATGTCAGACCCTTGATGACTTAAAGGTATTTAGCCAACCATGTGTTCTATACTGTTCCAGTGTAATTTACAGCTAAATCTAGTCCCACCCCATAATTCCCATAGAGATCCATTCAAATGCAGAGAGGTTATAGTATCACTTATAGGAGTACCAGAAAATAATTTATATTGTTGGGTCAGACATCAGGAAGTCATGGCATGCAAAGGATATGCGACCAAATATTTAAAATGATTACTTCATTTTACGTTATGTTAAACAGTCCAACATTTTTTGATGCATGAAACTGTATGTACAAAAGGGTGAACTATGTGAAAACACCCTGAAAGTAAAGCTGACAGTCTGCACTTCAACCTCATTGTCATTGTATCCTTTCAAACTCAAAGTGCTAGAGTACAAAAGCAAAATAAAAAACATGTCACTGTCCAAGAAATTATGGTGCCCACTGTGTATATAAAAATCTCAATATCATAATCAAATAATGTTTAAAACAGTTTTTATTACTTGAATTTTGTACGTGTCTAAATTGTAACAATATGTACTTTGGGTCATCACGTTTTAAATATAATTAAAATAGTCTACGAATATTTCATTTAATTTTCTTTATGTTTCATGGCTGCATTCAGATCAGTCTCTGCTCATGCTCAATGATTGTTTTCCATATTCCTAAACATTCCTAAACATCGGTTAAGTTCTTCCAAATATTGTTCTATGTCTTTGGAATTACAGTGCGAAAATAAAAATGACAAACGAAAAACTTTGATTATTGTTATGATTCAAATGACCTTACAAACTTTGGTTTACGCAAATTCCTGTCCAATCAGTGACATCAAATTGGATATCTTCGAGCTGTCCAACTTGGTGGCGTGGGCTGTCCAACTGGGCGGTGCGGGCTGTCCAACTGGATATGTGGTGTCTAGTTTGCGTCTGCTTTTGAACTGTTCAGCCTACCATACAAAACATCTTTTAAAATACAGTCCCATGCAAACACATCTTAGCTTGCCCACACCTTTTCTGGTGTGTCCCATGGTACACAAGCCAAAGGCAAAAGCTATAGCCCTGTTTTGCAATGGAAAACACAGACTAAATGAGTGAAAATGATAGAAAAAAAACCTGACAAATAACAGGTCATATTGGGATCTCTTCAATAGCTTCATTGGAACCTGCTGGAGGGCACAGCTAGGAACTGATACAAAAGCCCAGCCAGTCATTTGTTTCAGAAAAGCAACCTTCCCAAATAAGTCAGACCATATTAATTAATTACCTTTTTCATTATTGTTCGATTGTTACTTTGTTTTTTAATTTGTAAACTGCTTTGAACGTCAAGTATGAAAAGTGCTATATAAATAAAGTCACAACTAACGAACATTGTGTCACAAAATTCATACAGTAGAAGATTCATACAAGAAGATTTACATGTTTTTTGTGGTAAATGCCAGGTGCAGTTGGAATGTTTGAGTATGTTTTGAATGTTGTGAATTAAATATTCCCTAATTTCTTTATAGTTGCCATATTATTGAGGACATGCGGCTTTTTCAATCGGCTTGCTGTGGGAGCAAATCCTCTCTTGTCTGGAGGTGAAAACACCCAGACAGCAATTATTGAATACCTGGAGAAATGTATTAAAAGAGACACACAGCAGCCTTTTAAGTGAGCTGCTTGTTCCTCTTGATACAGAGGGTTACATCAGTCATTCAATCGAAAGGAACACATGGACGGATACTTTTGGTGACATTTACTGTCATTCCAGCCTCTTGGGCCTGAGGGTAAAACATGAGAGAGCAATCAGTGTGTGTTTTTCTATAATAGATGACCTGCAGTGATAGGGGGAAGGAGATAATGCCTACCTCCATAGTTAGAGTGCACACAGTCCTCTCCTCACCTCGAGCTGTTGGGGTGTCCAGAAATACACTTTGAAAAGTCCCGCTTTGTACACTATATGATCTAAAGTATCTGGACACCCCTTGGTCTGGAGCTGTTTTTCATGGTTCAGGCTAAGCTCCTGAGTTCCAGTGAAGGCAAATTTGAACACTACAGCATACAATGACATTCTAAATGATTCTGCGTGTCCAACTTGTGGCAAGAGATTTTCAATTATTATGTCCTGGCATTCTCGTGTAGTTCATCTGTTTTGAATTCATCTGTAGGATTGTTTTAGATTGTTTTAGACCATACAGCCTACTGTGTTTATTTAGTGCTCAAAAAGTCAAATTATGCCAAATCAAATAAGATTAGCTATTTTTGCATGCATAGTGAATTCCTGTTAAATTCACAAACTGATTGCATTAATCTCCTCATAAAGAAAGTAAATGGTATACTTGTGCTGGTAAGTACTAGGAGCCTATATTGTTGAACCCAAGTGCAAAGAGGATGTGACCCACTCCTTCCTTATCTAGAGGGGACATGGCTCTCGCCTCTTGTTCTTATAGCTCAGAAAGAAAATTTGTTTAAAAAAAAAAAAAAAAAAAAAAAGAAGGATTTAGCTTTAAAAAAAAGCAAGAATTTTTTAAACACACATCTGTATTTAACAGTTAAATATTTGACAAAAAAATATATATTTATTTATATCTTAAATATAGATTTAAATATTAAAATATTTCGCTTATGTCTTAAATCTTGATTCTTTACATTTAACTAAATGTTATTAGAAATCTTGGTAAACAATTTAAATATTTAGCCAAAAATAAATATTTATTTATGTCTTAAATGTTATTAAATATTTAGCTTATATTTTATATCTTGGTTTGTAAATTAAACATTTAGCTAAATCTACATTTTTAGTTTAAATCTTTAGATATACTAATTAGCCCCGCCCTTTGGTGACTGGCATCCACTGGATGGAGGAGGGGAAATAGTTGGCTTTAGTGATGGGGTAATTGAGGGTCTTGTAGCGAAGTGTGAAACTTGACGTTACATATATGAATTCTTATTTGACACACATTAATTACATAGCCTACACACAAAGAGCATCTGATATAATCATGTAAAATGTCTGACGTGGCTAGTTAGCTAACTAACTAGATAGCATAGGCTACAGTTTGGGCATAGGCTATTGGCGTTACTGCTGGTGTCCTTGACTGATTTCTTCTGGTGAAGTTGAATTTGTTTGAACGTTTCCAAGAAGTGCTCATTTCATGCAAGCACGGTTTAATTCCTGGGATTCATTGTTTCAGAGGGCAAGGTCTCTGTGGATCCCGAGAAGGTCTCTGCTGTACTTAATTGGCCTACTCCCAATTTTGTGAAGCAAGTTCAGCGTTTTCTTGGGTTTGTCCATTTTTATAGGCGTTTCATTCGTAATTTTAATGCGCTCGCCGCACCTATTACTGCCCTTACAAAGAAAACACTAAATGGCTACTAAATGTGTTTGGAATCAGTGGGTCGATTCTGCATTTGAGGAACTTAAAAAGAGGTTCAGTTCTGAGCCTATTTTCTTCACGCCCAATCCCTCGCTCCCTTTTGTGGTTGAGGTGGATGCTTCCGAGTTGGGCGTTGGCGCCATTCTTTCTCAACATTCACCTATTGACCGAAAAATGCATCCGTGTGCTTATTTCTCTCATGCTTTTACTGTGGCCGAGAGAAAATATGATGTAGGTGATCGAGAATTGCTTGCAGTCAAATTAGCGCTCGAGGAATGGCGTCACTGGTTGGATGGAGCGGAGAACCCTTTTACAGTAATAATCAATCGTAGGAACCTGGAGTACATCCAGCAGGCAAAGACATGCAACCCTAGACAGGCGCGTTGGGCACTGTTTTTTACTTTCTTTTAACCTATCGTCCCGGTACAAAAAATGTTAAGCTGGATGCTCTGTCACGGGTTTTTGAGCGAGCAGATGGTCCTAAATAGTAGCCCCGGTGTTGTGGGACATTGAGGTGGCAGTTCAGCAGGCGTCCCTGCGCACCCCGGATCCAGGTGGGGGCCTTGTCAGGCGCCTGTTTGTTTCTCTTGAGGTCAGGTCTCGAGTGCTACAGTGGGCTCATTCTTCTCAGTTTGCGGCGCACCCGGGTGTCCATCGAACTAAGGAATTTTTGTCCAGACGGTTCTGGTGGCCAGGTGTTGAGAAGGATGTGTGCAAATTTATCGCGGCATGTGCCTTGTGCGCTCAGAATAACAGTTCCCGACTCTCACCTGTGGAGTTGTTGCGGCCCTTACCCGTACCTAGGCGACCTTGGAGTCACATAGCATTGGATTTTGTTACTGGATTACCCAACTCACAGGGTAATACGGTGCTCTTTGTTATTGTGGACAGATTTTCCAAGGCTGCATGTTTTCTTGCCTTGGCTAAGTTACCATCAGCGCTGGAGACAGCTCAGTTATTCATTGCGCATGTGTTCCGAGTTCACGGGTTACCTCTAGATATCGTGTCCGGTCGGGGTCCTTAGTTTGTCGCCAAGTTCTGGCGTTCTTTTTGCGCCCAGTTGGGCGTTTCAGTTAATTTTTCTTCAGGGTTTCACCCGCAAACTAATGGGCGGACAGAAAGAACTAACCAGACAATGGAGAACACCCTTCGTTACTTGGTGGCGGCTAATCCTACGTCGTGGAGTCGGTATCGGTGAGTCGGTGGGCAGAGTATGCACATAATCCTCTGCGTAATGCCTCCACGGGCTTATCTCCTTTCGAGGCTCAAGTAGGGTACCTTCCTCCATTGTTTCCAGAACTGGAGAGGAATGTGGAGGTTCCCTCGGCTAGTTATTTTGTTCGGAGGTGTTGCTCGGTGTGGAAACGAGTTCGCTCATCTCTGTTGCCTACCAAGTCTCTTGGAAGGGTTCTGTTTCTGCACCCCATCCCCTGTCTACAGGAGTCCCGCAGGGATCTGTACTTGGTCCTCTGCTGTTCTCCATTTATACAAAGTCTCTTGGTTCAGTAATCAATTCACATGGCTTCTCATACCATAGTTATGCTGACGATACTCAACTCTTCCTTTCTTTCCCTCCCTCTACCCAACAGGTGAAGGAGAGGATATCTGCTTGTCTGGCCGACATCTCTGAGTGGATGACTACCCATCACCTGAAGCTCAACCTCGACAAGACAGAGCTCCTCTTCATGCCGTACAAAACCTCCCCGCTACTCGACCTCTCCATCACCGTTGACGGGACCGTGGTGGCTGCCTCCCGCTCTGCAAAGAACCTGGGGGTGGTCCTGGACGACCAGCTGGACTTCAAAGACCACATCAGGGCGACGGCACGGTCCTGCAGGTTCCTCCTGTACAACATCAGGAGGATTCGACCGTACCTGACCACCTACTCCACCCAGCTTCTGGTCCAGACTATGGTCACCTCACGCCTGGACTACTGCAACTCCCTGCTCGCAAGCTTACCAGCCTGCGCCATACTCCCTCTTCAACTGATCCAGAACGCAGCTGCCCGGCTTGTGTTCAACCTCCCGAAATACTCACATGTCACCCCCCTGTTGAGGTCACTCCACTGGCTGCCAGTTGCAGCTAGGATCAGGTTCAAAGTTCTGACCCTGGCCCACACTGCAGCTAATAGGACAGGCCCCGTCTACCTGCAGGACCTGATCCAGACCTATGTTCCTGCTCGACCGCTTCGCTCTTCTACAGCAGGGCGCCTCGCACTTCCCCCCATCCGTGTCAATGGCGCCCGCTCCTCCCGACCGCGGAGCTTTTCCACCCTAGCTCCCCAGTGGTGGAACGAACTTCCCATTCCCCTACGCTCAATACCAACCCTGCCTGCTTTCCGTCGTGGCCTGAAAACACACCTTTTCAGGCTCCACCTGGACTAATACTTATCTAGGACCTCATGGTATGTCTTCTTGTCGAACTGTGTACTCAAGTTTATACTATTTAGAATAGCATTGTAGTAGAGATGATTTACCCAGTTCACTGTGAACTGCACTGTGTTCGTTACTAGGGATAGCTGATACTGTATGGGAAGAATGTGCTTTCTTATCTGTTGTGTAGTTACTTCGATGACCTTTCTATATGCACTTACTGTACGTCGCTTTGGATAAAAGCGTCTGCTAAATGACTGTAATGTAATGTAATGTAATGTAATGTTGCGAGTGGCAGCGGCCCAAAAGCTTTCCGCCGACAGACGCTGCCGGACAGCTCTCTCTTATCGGGTCAGTCAGCAAGTCTGGCTCTCGTCGCGTGATTTACCCTTGAGGGTCACGGAAACTTGCCCCACGGTACATTGGACCATTTAAGATTATCTGGAAAATAAATCCATTAACAGTCCGTCTGCAGTTGCCACGCTCCATGCGGATTCATCCCACGTTCCATGTTTCATGGCGAAAACCGTTGTTTGTCAGCCCATTGTCTCCTATTGAGAGACCTCCTCCTTGTCCTAGAGGGGGGGGGGGGGTCCTGCAGTGGTTGGTGGCTGTTTGTTTGCTTTTCTTTTGCGGCTCTCATCCTGCCTTCCCGATTGTGAATCAATCTGATTTTTTCCACGTTCCATTTCGTGGTTTGCCATCCTCATTATTGTTTTCACCTGTGCTTCTACCTGCAGGGTACTTAAATTTCTAACTTCGTCTGGTGCTTGATTGTCTTACGACATTGCATTTGAGCCACGTATAGCCAGGTTACTAGCGACCTCCTGATATTAAACATTGTTTATGTTCAGGGGGGACTTCCTAGTTAGCTACTTAATCGGGTATAGGATTTATTTTTCCTCCTGGTAGCATTCTGTGCTATTTAGCACTTTGTTGTTCTCTAGGAGACAGTTTTTCTTTTTGACTTTCGTTTCGGTTTTACACTTTTCCGGCTCTGAGCTAAGGCAGCCGAGGGTGTTCTTTTGTTTACTAAGTTTCCCGTTCTTGTGTCTTTATTTTTGTTCGGGAGATTTAGTTGTTATTTACTAGTTTTCTAGTTTTTGTGTTTTTGTTTTGTTTTGGCTGTTAGCCTTAAGGATTTAGTTTCCTGTCTTTTCTTTCTTTCTTTATTATTTCTCCTCCTAATTTGTGGTTCTCACGGTTGTGAGCGACTTGTCCTGATCTCCCCACCTTTGCGTTTGAATCTCCGAACCATCATGAACCCATTACAGTGAGGGGATAATTACAGAAGAAGAATTAGTAAAATCAATTAAATCGTTTCAGATGGGAAAGACTCCAGGCCTCGATGGTATCCCAATCAAAGTATATTTAACTTTTTTTGACTTGGTTAAAAATCCACTCCTAGAATGTTATAATTATGCATATGAAAATAATAGATTGTCAGATACACACGAAGAAGGTCTGATCTCATTATTATTAAAACAGGATCCAGGAGGGCAATTCAAAGACCCTGTCTTCTTAAAAAATTGGCGACTCATAGCCCAAAGAATTAAAATGGTGCTAGCTGAGATTATTCATAATGACCAAACAGGGTTCTTACAAGGACGGTATATTGGAGATAATATAAGGCAACTATTAGAGGTTATTGAAAATTATGAAAATGGAGATAAACCTGGATTAGTATTTGTAGCAGATTTTGAAAAAGCATTTGACAAGGTACGTTTGGATTTTATTTATAAATGCCTCAATTTTTTTTGCCTTGGACAATCATGTATTACATGGGTAAAAGTTATCTTCAGTAACCCCAAATGTAAAATAATGAATAATGGTTACTTTTCTAAGGTTATAAAACAATCAAGAGGATTAAAACAAGGATGCCTGCTTCATTATTGCTGTAGAAATGCTAGCCATTAGGATCAGGGCTAATGAGAGTATAAATGGTTTAGATGTTCGTGGATTAAATACTAAAGTATCCATGTATGCAGATGATTCTACTTTTTTATTATCTCCACAAACTGGATCACTTCAATCTCTTATACAATATTTGAATACATTTTCAAAAATATCAGGATTGCAACTAAATTATGACAAGTGTACCATACTATAAATAGGGTCCTTGAAAAATACAACCTTTACACCACCCTGTATTTTACCGATAAAATGGGCAGATGGGGAGGTAGATATACTCGGAATTTATATTATTAAAGATACAAATAAACTTTCCAATGTAAATTTCGGAAAAAAAAAATGAAAATAGATACATTTGTCCATCTATGGAAAATTACTTTGATCAATTCCCTGGTAGCATCTCAACTCACAAATGTATTAATGCTTTTACCAAAACCAGAACAGGCTTTGTTTACATTTTATGAACAACATTTCTCAACAGGGCCACTAGAGGGCACTAGAGGGCACTGGTGGACATTAAGAGATGCTCATGCTGAGAGAAAAAAAGCTCCGGAATGGTGATCATGTTAGAATTCACACCCACACAGTACTGAGAGAGAGGTAAGATATGCCCTGCCCCTTAACACGCCCACCAACAGGTTGTCTGATCTGTGAGTGTGGTCATGTCTGTCTTTCAGAAGGAAGAAGATGATGCCATTCCAGACCTAGATGTGGTGGCAGATGTGATAGAGCATATTCACACATGTGGAGCACCAGGTAAGCCTGCGCATACACACACATTCACACACTAATACACGCGGGCACACACTCACATGCGCGCACCGACACACCATAAACACACACAAACAGAAACACACACTGACAGACGCACACATCTATTGGGTTGACCTTTGACCTCTCTCTCTGCAGGGGCAGTACTGTGTTTCTTGCCTGGCTGGCAGGACATCCGTGTGGTCCAGAAGAGTCTGGAGGAAAGACCTGCTTTCCAAAGAAATGGCTCCCTGATTCTGCCGTGTGAGTGGCGCCGTGTGCTTTAATACCATGCCTGCGTGTGCATGTGTGTTTCCTGACGTGTGAGTGTGTATCTGCTACTGTCTCTGTGCAGCCAAGTCTTAAAGTAAAGTTCTGACTGCTAGCAGGAATTGTACAGACACAAACTGGACAAATAGTCTGACGAATGCTCCGTTTAATTACTATTTTTGACCCCCCAGTTGCAATCAGTTTTTTTTGCATTTAAGGGAGTGTTCACTAACCCACAAGATGTATTCTTACTTTTTCAACAATTCAGTCAATTTCTGATTGGCGGCCCACCAAACGGACACACACCGCTGATTGGTTAACGTAAATCGCCACGGCACCAACATGAGCTACATGCCATCCAATTAAACCAATGAAAGTCCTCCTGTAGTGGGCAGTATACAAACTTTGTTGCTTTCAGGGTTAATAAAGGAAAATCTTGCCTGAAAAAAACTGGCTTAATATCATCAGCTCTATATATACTGTACAGTGGAAGTTAAGTTGAAAAATGGATGAATGCGATTGTATATGGACTTTAAAATAAAAATTGACTGCCGTAGCAAGAGCAGGGGCTGTATAATGTCTGCATGTATACATACACATGCTGGTGCCCCATAAAATGGGGTGCAGTCTGTTGAACCCCCCCTCTCTTCCCAATCAGTGCACTCCAGCATGGGCGTGTCGGACCAGCAGACTGTTCCAGCGCCCCCCTGCAGGCCAGCGCAAGATCGTCCTGGCAACCAACATTGCCGAGACCTCCATCACCATCGACGACATCGTTCACGTGGTGGACGTGGGCGCTCAAAAAGAGCAGCGCTACGACCTGCGTACCAAGGTACCGCCCAGACTGTGCGGTCTGACACGCCAGCAGCTCTCCGCTGCATTATGAACCCTTAGTGCACACACTGTCCACATATTATTTTCTAAACGCTCCCACTAAAAATGGCCAACACTCTCAGCTTTGGGTGGGACCGTTTATTGGGGTTTAACGAGAACTTGCCGGCAGATTCTTTAAACATTTGGGGGAAAAAATAAAATAAACGTAATCGGAAATATATACACACATAGGGCCAGATTCAGAGTTGAGATAAGCACACGCAAATGGGACTTACTCTTGGAATTCCGCTTAGCGTAAGCCACTTTTTTCTGTGTTACTTTGTTCGGAAAAGAAGGTTGTTTATATCTATCGCTGCCAATAGATGATTATGAAAAATACATTGCATCTTTCGCAAAAATCTATATTAGAATGAGTGCATGTTTTTTTTGAGTGCTTATTTTATTTTGCCTAGCCTACTTACAATTATCAAAGAGCTGTCATAAAAATAAAAATACGTACAAGTAGGCTATGATTGACCGTCTGGTATATCATATTAATGGACAGTGTCTGGATCATATTCGCTTTGACAGTGAGACGGTTTGAATCATATTCGCTTTGTGTCAGCACAGCTTCACCAGAATTATTGCTGAAATTAAGTTGAAGACGTCGCATATAGGCTATTGTGTTACACCACCTTGGGCTACATGACTTTTATGTAAATTGTTAAAAAAAATCCAACAATGTATTACTTTACGTAATAATATTGCCTGCAACCACTGTCCAGTGATTATTTCTTTTGATTGAGTGATGGGTATATTCAAGTCATCAATAGGAGCCACGATCATTTTATCAATGCGACGGATTAATACGTTCACTGCCCCCATTTTTAGTAGAAAGCTGGCAACCCAGGGGGCAGGTACAAGAAATAGGCCATTAGAATAGCATGCCCTGTGCCACCCACATTTTGAGAAACGCACCCGTGTAGCACAGGTTCAAATACGGCGTATTTCATTCCGCGCAGGAGCAGGAGAGGCACTTAAGCGTGTGACTTAAGTTGGCCATCTCTGAATCCGGCCCATATATTGCAGTTTTTAAGAATAATTGCCATAGTAATGGGTCAAAGCGTGTGTAGATTACTTGTTGGACAATTTGCTATTAAATTGGTAAATTAATGTCACCGAAGCAGCTTTATGTCAACGCGGAGAGTCCAAACTGTTTGTCTTCCAAGGATTACATACAATCAAAAGCTCTCCAGCTTCTCCAAATGGCTTCTGTTTAAATGCTATGCTAACCATGTGGGGAGAGCTGTTAAGGTTACCCATAACGGCACGCGTTTTCAAAGTATTTTCTTGATGAACTTTTTTTGTTAGCATCTTTCTCTACATTGAATCACCCTTTGTTCTATTAGCTTATAGGCTTACCAAAGCCTGAACTTGCTGATGGGATAATGTTTATGTTTATTTACATGTATTTGCTCGATTGCTTGACGGACTGCTTTATCCTTTGCTACTGTACATTGCTTATATTTACATGTATTGCCCATTTATACAACTGGGTATCCACTGAAACTGTTCAGGACTGTTAAGGTTCAGTGAACATTCATGGAACATTCTAGAATGGTGGCAGGTTCTGTCAGGGCTGGACTCTGGCGCTGAAATGTAATCGCCCTTGTGTCAGGTCTCCTGTCTGGACACCGTCTGGATCTCGCGCTCCAATGTCACTCAGCGCAGAGGGAGGGCGGGGCGTTGCCAGCCTGGCCACTCTTACCACCTGTTTCCACGGGGACGCCTGGAGGCCTTGCCAGACTTCCCCATCCCAGAGATCCTGCGCACCCCTTTGGAGAGCTTAGTGGTACAGGCGAAGATGCACGGTCCACACAGCAAGGTGAGGAATGGTCCAAGAGTGGGTAGCAGCGGGGAGGGGATGAAAAAGAAGAATAATTTCCACATGTCATTCAGTAAATGGGAGGGATGTCAGTCGATTAAAAAAAATATTTGATTAATTCCCTGTTTAATTCATTTGGCATATAAATCAGATGTTGTAGTTTCTAAATTACTTAATTTTGAATCCAATTCTGTTTGAATTCCAAACACAATAGCATTAATATGAAGTCACACAGGTGTTTGTTGCTCAATACAAGCAATGTTTTTTGTTGAAATTTGAAACTGACTGAAATCTGTCTGTTAGTTTGCAACAGTTAATTAATGCTTAGTTTGTCGGTGATAATGCAACAGTTAATGAATCACTCTGATTAAAATGAATGTGCAATAAAATAAATTTTAGGTGACACACTCCCCTCTCTCTCTTTTTCTCTCTCTCTATTCATAGGCTGTGGACTTCCTTTCCCAAGTTATGGACAGTCCAGATAAGGAGACAGTACAAGAGGCCGTCAAGAACCTGCAGGAGATCGGTAAGGTATACACACACAGACACACACAGACCCCTCCACACAAACTCGCATATACGGACCCCCCTAATCATACACGCTTGCAAACTCACTTACACACACACACACAAACAAACCCCCCCCACACACTCACATGCGCACACACACACATACACACACAAACCCCCAGCACACACTCGCATGCACACACACACACACACACACACACACACACAGACTGGGTTGTATAGAGGAGGATTTGGGTGCTTTACATTCTAATCATGCTCCTAAGGGCAGTAAGAGCAGGAGGGGCACTGATGACAGGGCGGACTGTGACAGGGTTGTGGGCGGAGATTCTGAGCTCACCTCTTTGGCTGCAGGGGTGCTGGACGGGGCGGAGTCTCTGACCCCGCTGGGGGAGCGCATTGCCTGCCTCTCCTGTGACCCGAGGCTGGGGAAGGTTCTGGTCCTGGCGGCACTGTTCCGCTGCGCTCTGCCCCTGCTGTCCATCACCGCCTGCCTGACCCGGGACCCTTTTCTCAACAGCATGCAGAACCGGGCCCTCATCAACGAGGTCAGCCTGCCCCCTCCGCGGGTCGTCCTTCAGCGATTCGCGCATCGCCCTTTTTCAGATCTGCTCATTCGTCCGGCTAGGCGTACGTTTAAATGTGTGTCTCTCTCTCCATCTCTCCCCAGGCTAAAGGTGGTCTGAGTGGCTCCAGCTGCAGCGATCATCTGGTGTTCAGCCGGGTGGTGCAGGGTTGGAGGAAGGTGCAGCAGGTGCGGTCGAGCAGACAGGAGTTCCTGGACACCTACACCCTCTCCGGCAGCAGCCTGCGCTTCATACACGGTGAGAGGGAGACAGAGACTGACTTGGCCGATCCATCTTTCCAAATGTGACTGTCTTCCCTGCTCATGGTCCATGACTCTTGGATAGATTTTCCTCACTGCTCACAGCTCATTCATGGCTGCATTCGGATTGTCCGAAAAAATAGGTCCTTTTTCCTTTCCCTGCAACTTTTCCTTGACCTCGCTAGAAAACGTTGCAGGAGTCAAGGAAAGGATGGAAGGAGAAATTTACAAGGAATCTAGCGTTTACTGCAGAATTCAAACCTCCTTTTCTACCTTGCATCATGGTGCGACATTCAGTGATATTGACGTGACTGTTCAACGTAGCGAACTACAACATAACGAAAAATTACTACTAAAGGCGCATCATTGCCACTGTATTTCTCTTGAAGCGTCCGTTTTGTTTCTGCGAAATTTAGCCTCTTAATAAATTTGATGTATTGTCTGATTGTGTCATTGTTTGTTTACTTTCTATTATAGGCCAATGCTAACCAACAATATTAGCTACTCATATTTAGATTTATGGCATTTCTCAGAATATTTTCGCTCATTCAGTGTTGTTTGAATTCGGTAATTCGGTAGGTCCCGGAAAACTCAGATGCTTATGTAAACATTGACGGTTTTGCATTGTGGGGCGCGAATAATACTTTCCTTCTGAAAAGGCTAGTTCAGAGCATCCTCGGTGGAAGGACGAACGAAAGGAATCATGAAGCTCCTTTCCTTCTCAATATAAGGAAATTAGCATGGCTGCCTGGGAAATATTTCCAAGTCATGCGATCTAAAGGATCCTTCCTTGCTCGAATTTGACTATTGGAATGCAGCCTATGTCTCTTGGTTTGATTTTTCTCCCTGCTCATGGCTGATCCATGTCTCTTGGTTTGAATTTCCTCCCTGCTCAGGGCTGATCCATGTCTCTTGGTTAGATTTTCTTCCCTGCTCATGGCTGATCCATGTCTCTTGGTTTGATTTTCCTCCCTGCTCAGGGCTGATCCAGCAGTTCAGTGATAATCTGCACGATGCCTCGCTGGTGAGCAATGCATCAGACTGCCTTCGCCTGTCATCCCCCCTAAACCAGTTCAGCCAGGAGGAACAGCTGGTGAAGGCTGTGCTGCTGGCCGGGCTCTATCCCAACCTCATCCAGGTGCGCTCTACACATGTCTGCATGTGCAGTCCCTAAAGCAGGAGCTCTTAATCTACACCATCTCAGCCACATTACATTTACATTACAGGCATTTAGCAGACGCTCTTATCCAGAGACTTATACACCTTTTTTGTGTTTTTTATTAATTTATTTTTTTAAACATGGTATCCATTTATAAAGCTGGATATACACAAAAGCAACTTAGGTTAAGTACATTGCTCGAGGGTACAACGGCAGTGTCCTACCTGGGAATGCTGAGCGCCGTTGTCACAATATTTTTCCCCCCAATGTTACAATATGTTTTTCAACAGCAACACTGACGCAAATGCTCATTGCTGATGTTAAGTCTCGTTTTTGTGTTACAATATTTTTTCCTCCCAATGTCAGGACTTGGATTAGTTAGGAACTTTAGTCGTTGCAACACTGCCGCTTAGCAACAACACTGACGCTGATGTTAAGTCTCTACAATGTAGAAAGCAAATAAAAAGTAAAACTGTGAATTGAGTGTTTATGTAAACAAAATGAAAAGCACCCTAAGCAAAGGCCGGACTCCTGACCTATTTTTTCTGGCAAGTTTGGAGGCGATCGGAGGAACGGTGCGCGATCCAAATCCGGACAAACAAACACACCACTCTCCAATTATAGTAAAAAATAAATAATAATAATAATAATTTGGCTTTACACACTCTGGTCCGCATAGGGACTGCTGTCTCTGCTCCATTCCATCTGTTGGTCATGCAGTGGCGGCTCACTGCCCGGCCTCACCGTCTTCCTGTGTGTTTCAGGTGAAGAAGGGCCTGGTGACCAAAGGGGGGAGATTTCGGCCGGACAGCCTGGCCTACCGCACCCGCGGCGGCCCCGTCCTCCTGCACCGCTCCACCATCAACAGGTGAGCAGCTGGGGAAATAGAAGGAGGGATGGATGAGCCCAAATGGAGCCGTGCAAATGGAGCGCAAGTCTACTCTATGGAAATCGGGACGCTCGTTAACTAGGGATGTCCATTTTGAATATTCATTACTCTGCTGCTCGCTACGTTATAACAGCCCTTTATGTTCTACTAATCGCTGCCTCTGTGTTGACGAGACCCACTTCACTCAACTCATTCACACCTCCAGACAGGAAATGAATCGCATTAATAAATAATCTGGTATTTTATGCAGGCTTTCTCATTCATTTTTGGTTAACATTTGCTTTTTACGTTTGGACATTTAGCAGACACTCTCATCCAGTGTGTCTTGTGTTAGACAGGGTTCCCACGCGTCCTGGAAAACAGCATCAACAAATTCCAGGTTTTCATGGAAAGGTCATGGAAAATGAGAAATTTGCCCAAATGTCTTGGAAAATATTTTTTGTGCAATGTTAAAAGCTAATGAACATCGTAGGTTAATGTCTGAATTAGTATTGGTCAAAAAAAAAATAGTGTCTTGAAAAGTGTGGGAACCCTAAAGTGCATACATACAGGTTTAGGCAACGAACAGTCGATAGTTGTTGTCAAGACATAATCGTACAACGTAATGTTATATGGCACAGTACATGCAAGAGGGAAATGGAGAATGTAGTGGTGTTTGGAAGAAATGTTTGTTAATTTACACACATTTTAATGCTGATAAAATTGAATAATGTTTGTTCCCTGTGTCTGTGTGATGTGTGTCCATCCTACAGGGGGGAGGAGAATCTTCCGAGCCGTTGGCTCACTTTCTTCACAGCTGTCCAGTCCAACGGAAGAGTGTTCATCAGGGACTCTTCCTCGGTCCATCCACTTTCCCTGCTGCTGCTCACCGACTGTGACATCACAGAGAGCGGTACATTTGACCACAGATACTTTCATAAGTCAGGAGGCATGTCATTAGGAGCAGATACAACGGGTGAAGGCATAACGCCATTCTGTTGCACTAGCTTAGCATTTTACGACATATGTTGCACTTTGTAGTTCAGGTTCTAACTCGGATGGGGGAAAAAAAAAAAAAACCTATATTCTGGTCTTCTGTTGTAAAAATGTTTCAGCACAAAAAATTGAACTGCTTTTTAGCTGGATAAATAATAGTTGTCACGCCTCGTGATTCACCATACATTGAGGCATACAAGTTTTTGTTCATGAATGGGAGAGCAAGACCGCTGACATTTTTATTACAGGCTGGCCTAACTGCCACTGGGATGGTTACAAAAGATATCGCTTATTAATGCTTAACTTTGTAATAAACAAATTAACCACTTGTAGCCGCTTACGCGGTGTTATAATAAAAATAATAGGGCCTACATCAATCTCAACTAGTGTTCCGCTAATACTGCCAGTGAAGGGAACCGTGACTCGTTAACTTTCCACCAGTCGAGATGATTTGTGTCTAACGATGGAGAAAATCCAATCGCCAACGTGGTTCATTGAAATTTAACCGTTTAATCAATAAAATGAACCGACCAACATTCTTAGTAACGATTAACAGTTAATCGATTAGCTGTTAACATCTCTCATTTTTACGAGTGTTACGGCTAATACTAGCACCTGACCAGTCTCTAAAACTGTCTCTGGTTTGACCTCTTTGAGGTCAGAGGTCACTTCTGTGACATCATTGAGAGGGACACTTCTGAATGAATCTAATGCACAATTTTCACTGAAGCATTCTATTTTAGTATATTTTCAATGTAATTTAACTAACTTGGAGTATCTTAGTCTAATTTCAGTGGAAGTCTAAGACGATAGATGTTTATCGCTCTCTCTTTCTCTCTGGGTCCCAGTGTGTGGAGAGCGAGTGGAGATTTCGTTAGGAGGCCAGTCTCTGGTGCGCTGTGAGCTGTCCGTTCAGAGCTGGAATCTGCTGTGGGAACTCCGCATGTCCCTCCACGCCATGCTGCAAAGACGGCTGAGGGGCAATCGCCGATCCCCCGACCCCGACGTGAACGCGCAAGACCGCCAGCTCATCGCACTGCTGGTGGAGCTGCTCAAGAGCACCGAGCAGGAGACGGACTTCTCGCCCGACGACGCAGACGCCCCAGAGGCGTAGCGCGTCTCGCACACCCGCACCCAAGAAGACTCTTCAACCTTAATTTGAGTCTTAACAACTTAATTTATCATTATCATAACAGAGAGTCAAATCCAGGGGAAGGCAACACGAGGCACAGATTCTCTGATCTTTATACTGTGTGGATTGACTGGCACAGTTTGACTCAGTGGACACAAAGAGCCATCTAGAGCAAATAGAGATCATACAATCTGCTCTGGATCTTTAGGCCTGGCCCAGAAACCACCTAGAAGATGGTGAGACAATCAAAGGGGGAAAATGATGACTGGATAGACTAGTTTTGATGGATGGATGGATGGATGGATGGATGGATGGATGGATGGGCGGGCGGGCTCCTGTTATTCAGTGTGGGGGAAAGATGCCATGCAGGATATGGAGCAGACAGAGACCATGCTGTAGAGGAGTTGAGTCAGTGTCACGGGGGGGGGGGGGGGCACTACTGTAACCTGCACCTTAACTGGTAGGCTTTGAGGTTATGTTTGAAGGAACGCCTTACCCTTAAATATACAGGTAAAGACGTAAATGACTGAATGATCCCAGTAAGATCTGCTGTCCTAGAGTATATAATCCTCTCGTTGCATTACAGCTGCTTGGAAACTAATAATAAAAAACAAAAGCATGAAATTAACACTCGGTTTCATATAGTTCCCTGTTTTGGGGACATGGACATTCAGTTTGTTTAACTGTGAAGATGACAGGAGCTTCGTTTATGTAAGGAACCCTTTGCAGTCTAATTGGTGTAACATCACGATTCATCCCATTCGGAGAATTAAAGGCATGTAAATTGGGCAGAAATGCCCCTTCTAATCCTACAAAACTATTAATGAGGTGCACAGTCTGGATTGAAGAATCCGAAGAGCTTCGGCAGTCTGTGAACCGCCTTGGATTCCGAGCGCAAGCTGAGTGGACCCACTTTCATAGTCGCTGTCTAGGATTCTGGGTAAATGTGAGGTCACAAAAATGACCTTTGTGCTTTAATGTGTATATGTATATGTATAGGTATGTTGGAATAAATTATTTCACCAGACACCTTTCTCTTTATTGCAGTCAGCTTGTTGCAAATTAAAAGGGACCTACAATACAGGCGATGGGACAAACAGAAACGGTCCGTTTGTAAGTCAGAAGGTTTTATTGCAGTCGGAAGATAGATTCAAGTGTCTGAAACAGTTGGTTTTAGGCATAAACAAGGGCTACCAACTAGGGCACGATCCATCCATAATCTAGCCTAGGGCAGCAGAAAGGCTAGAACAAGGTCTGGTCTGAAATTGTATCCCTGTGTATGTTCCCATGCTGTTCTCTTAAATTAGAAATTTTATAAAACATCTGCCTCATATTGTATAAGGGTGTTCATGAAAATATATTGGGTAGTGGATGACTCCAAACCCTAATTCCAAAAAAGTTGGGACGGTGTATGAAATGTAAATAAAAACAGAAAGCAATGATTTGCAAATCCTTTTTGACCTGTATTCAATTGAAAACAGTCATGACAATATATTTAATGTTTTAACTCCAATTTTATTGTTTTTTTGTAAATATAAGCTCATTCTAAATTTGATGCCTGCAACACATCCCAAAAAAATTGGGACAGGGGCATGTTACCACTGTGTTGCATCACCTTTCTTTTTATTTAACAACACTCCATAATCTTTTGTAAACTGAGGACACTAATTGTAGTTTTGAAAGCAATTGCTCCCATTCTTGCTTGATATAAGACTTAATCTGCTCAACAGTCCGGGGTCTCTGTTGTCGTATTTTGCGCTTCATAATGCGCCACGTGTTTTTAATGGAAGACGGGTCTGGACTGTGACCCATTTGATTAACTGCTCTGATAGATCTCTAATTTCATTTCTGTTACCAACCATTCATTCTATCTTTACTATTGAGTCAGCCAGTGGGCTCCCACTCTATAGCTGGGTTCCTCAGGAAATCTCTTAACATTGGAGAGTCCTTTTTGAGTTTTTTCTTCTTTTGTTTTTATCTCACTTGCACGCTTTTTGAGGGTTCAGGCCAAATCTTCCTCTGTAAAGCCTCTTTGTGATAGTGTCTTTGTAAAAAAAATTTTTTTTTTAAAGCGCTATACAAATAAAATCGAACTGAACTGAATTAACTCCCTATAGACTGCAGGGAAAATGAGAGAATTATACTCACATTTTTGCTGGTTAGCCTGAATTAATATGCAAAAATGGGCGTCCCTACGTTATTTCGCGAAATAGTGGGAGTTGGTCATGCAAATAGATTACTTTAGCACGTGTAAAGTGATTTACTAAACCCGAAAAGAAGTTTGAGAAAGGTATTTGCGAGTGTATTTTAGTATGAATGCAAAGCAGGTATTAAAATGATGGCTGAAAAAAAGCAGGTTTTAAAATGATCAAATTTGTATTTGAAATGTACAGTTTTAGTTACTTCCGGGTAGGAGACCATAGTGGATGAGAGGAGTGGAGGAAAGCAGCTGAGGAGTGAAGAATATTGGGACGCAGCAAAAGTAGCCTAAATTAACGTGCAAACAACGCTGTCACCAAGAGGGTTTTCTACCTGCTCTATTAGGAGAACCATGAAAAGGTAGCCTACATAACGTTAGGCTAGAACTTGATTTTTATTCTTGTTTTAGGTCTCGAAAATGCAACCTGCGTGTATTTCCTCAATCGAAGCTGTTAAACATTTGAGGCATGGGCCTATGGATTGAAATAGCCAAACACGTCGAACAGTGAGCTCAAAACATAACAACCAGACCGGAAAGTGAAGCATCAGCACAGAATTTAAAAAAGCAATTAATTTTTAATGTAACGTAAATACCATTTGTTTTTCGGTGGCTTTATGTTTTCCGTTTGCTGTACTCCCATCCAGTTCGACAATTGCCTTCACGCTTTGAGGTCTGGTCATTTACTTTAAAGTCAGAGTTGCACCTGCCAATCAAAGGCTCCACCCCCATGCTTTTCATCCACGGGCATAGATTCAGGTCTGCGAGCTATAGCCTCAACATTAGTGGAGTGAATGCAACCCATCATTTGGCAAGTGAGAACACTAATGTCTGCCGATCTACTTCGCTATTACGTTTTCAAGGGTAAGACGGCCTTGAGTTGACAGACACCAGCAAGGGTACACGCACACCTACGTATGTTTGATCACATTCATATTATTGATGTAGCCGTTGCGGATTTATTATCATTATAATCTCTATTTTGGGTTTTGCAATAACATTTTTCTTTCTATTTATAATTATAATGATCCCATTCGATTAAAAAATGCATCTCTGTCTCTACCTGCTGTCGGTTGTAGTGTTTGCAAAGGCTTTCTCCAATCTCGATGGATGGGCTTCGATTACAAAATACAGCTCTGTCTCCACCTGCTGTTGGTTGTAGTGTTTGCAAAGGCTTTCTCCAATCTCGATGGATAGGCTGAAATATGTTCAGGAATTTACTTTACCAAATTAAAATATTTGACACAAATTTGTGCATGCTCTTACATTATCTTACACAACTGATAAATAGACTGATTTAGAGCTTGTTCTCAATGTCACTCATGTAATGTCTGCTTGTATATTCAGATATAAAAAATTTGGTCTCAACAGTTAAGTTCCGCTGCAGAGACTGCAGTCTGACGACAACTTATTTGTAGGCTTAAATGGCCTTGCTCTGGAGTAACTTGGTATCTTTTACCCTCCTCTGCAATTACTTTGCTCCCAAGATGCTTCAGACACACTCTTTTTAAGCAGTCATTTTAAATGTAATTTTATTTAAATGTATTTCAGTACAAAACATTAACTGTGAATGCTTTAACTGTTCATATTAATTCACAAAATCTATACATATCTAAGTCAAATGTCTTCTGACAATACTGTAGAAGACTTCTTGAATCTTTGCTTGTATAGCACAGCCCCTGTGTTTGGTCTCACATACTTGGAGAAAACATGCCGGTAAAGTCACCTCCCAATGACATACATACAGTACTGAATTTAGTTTATCACAATGGCATGCTGGCCGTGTTTCCAGTTTTTATTTAGATAGCAGTCAGAGCAGTTCTTCAGGTGTTCCCTCCGTCTCACCGTAGTGAGCTACTCACTGTGTTGCTCTGCTGGAGCTCTGCCCCTAAGTTTGGCTTTAAACTCAATTTTAATTGATTGGCAGGTGGAGGAGCGTTTTTCTATGTAGTGTCACTCAATTCAGCATTTTTCTCTTTCGCAGGTCTGATTTAAGGTAACAAGTCATAGCTGAGCTGATGACTCGTAATCCTCAGTTTTGCACACCTGCAGGTTGGGTCACTACTGCTGCTGCCCTGAAGGCTGCATTTGGGAGGCAGCAGCAGTATCCTTTTTGCGGTGATTCTTCTAGATGTATGTGGTGACTGCCTGACGTTTGGATTGTTTGTATGTAAAGGTAATACCAAGTGAAATGATTGATTTTATTATCGCTTGGATCATTTCTGTGATGGCTTGCAAAAACGAATCCTAGAGTAAGGCTTAGAATGAAAAATACATGATGGGCCTTGGCTGATCTGTCAACATATCGTTTTGTAATATAGGAAGATTTCTGTTAAGCATATTCTATATTTCTCTACTGGTCATGTAAAAAACGCATACGTAGACTCTCATGAAGAGAGGTGAGCTCAGTACACGTGCAGGCTCTAATGAAGAGAGGTGAGCTCAGTACACGTGCAGGCTCTCATGAAGAGAGGTGAGCTCAGTACACGTGCAGGCTCACATGAAGAGAGGTGAGCTCAGTACACGTGCAGGCTCACATGAAGAGAGGTGAGCTCAGTACACGTGCAGGCTCACATGAAGAGAGGTGAGCTCAGTACACGTGCAGGCTCACATGAAGAGAGGTGAGCTCAGTACACATGCAGGCTCACATGGGGTGAAGTGTGTTGTTGTAAGAAACCAGATGTGCTGGGGGGAAAATGCCAAATGGGTTAAAAGTGAGACTATGTAATGTGGATATATAAGGTAAGGAACAATAGTGGCACATCGCCAAAAGGCATTGGTTATTTACTTATTAATGAGTTATCGTTATTTGGAATAAGGTGATTGGATAAGGTGACTCATTATAATTCCACCAAAATGATAAAGAGAAAATGGCTTAAAACCGAAGCCCACTTGCCTTATGTATCAATAGTATTATGTATTCCAGACCCATGTTAAAAATTTAATAATTGTTTGTCTGCTAAATGACTGTAATGTAATGTAATGTAATAATTGTAGTCTTTTAAGTAAATTTGACTATTGCAATTCTCTCTTTTCTGGTCTTCCAATATAAGAAAAATACTGATTGATTGTAACTTGTACCAAATTCTGCAGAAAGGAGGAAGGATCACATCACCCCTGTTCTTGCTTCTCTGCTTTGGTTTCCTGTGTGTTTCAGAATATATTTTAAGGTTTTTCTACATATTTTTTAAAGGAATAAATGGTAAAGCCCCAGCGTATAAACCTGACCAATCAGAGTATATCAGCACAATCAACTCTCAGATCTGCAAAAGCAAACCTGCTTTGTATTCCACCTGTCAATCAGAAAAAGAGCTGTAGTGGCCTTTTGTTTTTATGCCACAAACCTATGGAACTCACTACCACAGTATATCAGACATTCAATGGATGTTTTAAAATTGCGTTTAGCCTTTGAGTAGCAATACTATTTTATGGGTTTGTGCTGTCATTAGTTGTAATTACTGTATTTTGTAATGTTTTTATTTTTTTAAAATTGTATTTATTTATTTATAATTTTTTTTTTGTTGAAATTCTGCTTTTTAAATTCAAACCTTACTACTATTTAATACTATATATTTAAATATTTGTACATATATATTTATATATTTTACAATGTCAATTAGATTTTATCCATTCTATTCAAATCTAAACTAATGTAATCTATTATATTCATTTATGTTTATTTTTTCGTTTAACTTATTAAATATGGATGTTCTGAAAATTGGCTGCAAATTCCTTGTATGAAAGATGATTATTATTATTATTGAAAAATTATTATTATTATTATTATTATTATTATTATTATTATATTACAGCAGCATAATTAATTTTCAACCTTGTGAAAGAAAACACAGACAGAGAGTACTGGTTTAAGGCAGAGGTTTTATCTCATGCGTAGCAGAGCTTCCTGTTACGACAAAGCAAGGAGTGAAACATAATTTTTCAGATACACTGTGAGCTCAATGGGATGGGCCCACATCACTGCTTCACTACAATGCTTGTTATAACTTATGAGTGATTATTTTAGACACAGCAAGTTCGCAAGGCGCAGACAGAAGCTTGCGTCCATTGGATGCCGTTGTCATTCCATCTTTTTGTTTCTGTTGGTGAAACATGGAGAGAGGAGTCAGTGCATTAAAATAAACATGTCCTGCAATGATAGAGAGAAGGAGATCATGCTTACTCCCATAGTTCCCTTGGAGACCGTCCGTCTGACCCACATTGCTTGGCTCCCCTGGGTTCCACAAAGTGAAGTCCACTCTAGTGCCATCAGACCACAGCCATGTACCCTCCTGAACAGGGGAAGAGGTGCAGCTGCATGTCAAAATGCTTCCTCACAACAACTGTATTAGGGGGACGCTCTTTGAGAGAAGGTTTGAACCAATCTTCCCAGTTATGAGTACATGTTGTTTGAAATACAATAGACCAACATAGCTACAGAACTATGTAGCAGTCAGATATAAAAAACTAGTACTGGGAATCCCTGATAGTGTAGAGAGCTGAAGTTTCGCTTGGTGGTGCTCATTTGAATTGCCTGTTTTTTGCGGCCTTTGACCAAGCCAAACTTCACACTTCAAACTTAGTTTTTTGTTATTGATATAAATAGATGTAGATATGGAAACACAGAAGAATAAATATAACGATCTTTTGAAGATATTAGGAGCATTCCCCTTAGCTGCTCAATTGTCTAGCACTGGGGGAGGAAGGGTGGGGTCATGTGTCATCAGCATTGCAGTGTGATGAAACAGGCTTTCAGAGACAAGTACAGAATTAAGAGAAAAAGAAAAGGAGAGAATCACAATTGTGAATCCAAATCACAGTCACTGACATTCAGAAGATGAAAGTAATATCCAGAGTACAATGACATCACTTCTGGGAGAGAAGACGGGCTGCTGTTCTGTGGTTGCATAACATGAGAAACACAAAATAAATTGGGGGGCTGGGGTGTCTTGGTGACGTAGCCTGTCCACATGCGCATTGCGAGCCATGACGTCAGCGGCTTAAATCCGGCTGCGCGACCCTTGTGGCATGTTCTTACCTCTCTCTCATTACCATTCTACCTGTTTTGTCCAATACAGCTGAAAAGCTAGTCATGCCCAAATTCATCACAACAACCTCAGCCATTGTAGGAAAAGTCTAAACTATTTGAGAGCTCATCCTTAGGTTAATTCTGGTTCACTGTGATTCTGGTAAATCTCATGAGGATGAGATCGTGTTGCAGCTCATTAATCAGATATAATGGCCAGGATTTTTATAATCTTTTCTTAAGCAGTCAGAAAGACATATCTTGAGACATCTCTATAATTAAGCAAAAAGAGTGTAAACAATGGACCACTATATTTTGTGTTTTAAAACATTACCTTGTAATGGTCTGACAATCCCATCCAGAAGCTGGGCTCACTGGAGTCATGTTGCTTAACCAGTTCCCTGATGAAAGTGTATTCATCTGCATTGTGGACTGATGCCAGGTTTCCCCCCATATTCTGACAGTTTATCTAAGAGAAAGAGAGAGATAGAGAAAGAAATGGATTTAATTGATGTCTTAATGGCTATCTAGAAAACGCATTGTCAAAGTAATCAGATTGGTGCATCCCTAGCATACATACTAGTAGGGATGCACCGATACAGATAATGGTAAGAGAAAAAGTGGCTTGGAAGTACTTTAAGATAAAGGAAGACGATAAAAGCACGGCAGACCGCAAGCACTTGATGGACGGAACGAATGTCAAACACCATTCTGCCTGTATCTTAAAACAAACATATTCTCTTAAGGTGGGAGCGTTTGTGAGGTGACTGCAAAATTAAAAGTACTCGGATTGATACTCCGTATTGGCAAACCAAAATTTCCATACAAAGGAAAGAGCATTTTGTTGTAATTTCTACAATATACCCTATAAGCTAAGAATCTGCACTTCAACGACATGTGAATTCAAACTTCTCACTTTGTGGCCCTTTCCTGTTTCAGCATGACAATGCCCCAGTGCACAAAACGAGGTCCATACAGAAATGGTTTGTTGAGATCAGTGAGAAAAAAACTTGACTGGCCTGCACAGAGCCCTGACCTCAACCCGATCGAACACCTTTGGACCACCAGAGTGCATCTAAACAGCGTCGTTGATTATCTACCCTCAGGATCGGATAAGTATCAATTTTAATTCGGTTTTAGCTGTGCATTAGGTAATTGAACCGTTTGTAGACACGGTGTAGCTGAAGTGAATTGCAGTAATTAGCTATCTGTTGGTAACTTGATTTATAGCTATTATTAGGCCAACAACCGGCTTTTTGTGTTGCTAATCTGAGTGAATATACAGGTGCAACTCAAAAAATTTGAATATCGTGAAAAAGTTCAATATTTTTTGTCACTCATGTCAGAAAGTGAAACTCATATATTATATAGATTCATTACATAGTGAAATATTTCATGCCTTTATTTCTTGTAATTTTGATGATTATGGCTTACAGCTAATGAAAACCCAAATTCAGCGTCTCAGAAAATTTGAATATTGTGAAAAAGGTAAATCTTGGAAACTCGTGGTGTCACACTCTAATCAGCTAATTAACTCAAAACACCTGCGAAGGTTTCCTGAGCCTACTGAATTATTAAAAATGAGGTTACCTCAGCATCAGCCCAGTTTGAGCTCCCGGTGACGAACCTAAAGCAGCGGTCATGAAATTCGGTCCACCCAGTAGGACAGTAATCCATATATGATTCCACGTGATACTGATGAGACACTGAGGAGCAAAAATGGACAAGAACAAGGCTACTCAAACATATTCTTCAGTCTCATAGCCCTTCTTCTTTTGAAAATTATCTTCCTAAAGAGATCATTCCAAATATGGCATTACTCCTGCAAATATTGTTTAAGTCTGTCAAAACTTGCCAGAAATGGTAAGCTCAAACCAAGATAATTTATTATTTGTGGAAAAACCACAAATTCGGGGGAATTGTTTGAGGAAAAATTTTAATGAGCGTAACTGCTTACAATTGTTACACAAATTTATCAAACCATGTGTACAGCTGAGCATTTGTGGGAAAACCAGACTCACCCGAAGCTATTCCTGAAAGGATAGTAGCACAGAGGAGCACTGCTTTTGCAGACACCATGATGGATCTGCATGTATCAGGAGAGAGAGAACATTGGGAGATACAAGACAAGTCACCCATAATGCAATGCATCGTTCAATGAAGAGCCATAAATTAAACAAAACCAAAAATTTATAAACGATCTTACCTTTTCATGAAGCGTTAATTAAATGAGTAGGAGTTCTCTTGTTTTTGTGGAACAGACAAGAGAACTCCCACTTTTATATCAGGTAGGTAGGAGGGGCACATGCGGGGTGGTATACAGTAAGATATGAACTAGCCCAAAGTCAAATTCATATTTTGCCAATGCACACACCACACTGTACAGCAAATTAAGTGTCGCTTGCTGAGTTCCATTGGTTTTTACAATTTTGCAAAGAAATGTAGAGATAGAATGCACCAAAGACGGAATTCTTACAAACAAACAAACAAAAATATACTTATTTATTAATATGGAAAAACTTAATTAAAAGTTTTTTTCATCATTATTTTTTAAATAGACACCAAAATATTGAGGGGGGTACTAGAATTAGATGATATTGAAATTCCCCTACTGAAGAGAACTTAACTTTAAGAAAAAAGAGCACTATTTTACACAATAGCTGAGAAGTAAAACAGGTCAGTCAACCAAAATAAAATGTGAAAGCAAATGCGAGCTCCGCTTTATGCTTATAGTGCTTTCCATGATACTAATAATGGTTGATGAGAAACTACCAGAAAATAACCTTGAAAAAAGTCCAAAAACTTTTAATAAATTGTTAAAATAAATGTTGTCTACAAGTGTTTTTATTGTTAAAAGCTAAGGTTAGAGTTTCCGTTCACTTATTTGGTGGTTTATAGCTAGCTAACTAGTTTTGTTCTCTTTGTCCAGCCTGACAGTTGTATTGTGTACACTGTGTTGATCTGTCACACTTCAGTTTGGGGGCACGTTACTTTAAGAGTATCGCAAGGATTCCTTTGCATTATGTTCGGCAAAGCAAACTATGCCTATATTTCTCAAATGCAATTAAGTGTGTATAACTAATTGCATTTCATTTTCACACATTTGAAAAAGGGATTGATGCTCTACTAACCACTTCAGCAACACACCGTTAAAGCTGTAGCCTACATCTCCTCCAGCAATGATGTGTGAGTGCGTACCTGCCAATACCATAGGGAAAGTGGGTGTGTGACTTTTTGAGGTATGATCTTTGACATAATTAGAAGATTACGACTCATAATATAAAATGATCATAACTACATAGTATAAGAAATAATAGTAAAAAAATTAAATTAAATTAAATTAAAATATTAAAATCTGGTGGGGCCCGGGCCCCCCCCCCCCCCCCCCCCCCAGCTTCAATGGACATGACGTGCCTGATTGCGAGTGACAATGCTTCTGAAAATTGAACATTTAAGGGAAAATAATAACTGTGGCATGCAGCTATGCATACTTTTAGAATAAATGTAAAGATTGTATGAACAACCTTTAAAGCATTGTGTGGCCAAGCCCCTGAGTATTTCTCAAAGTGACTGATTTCTTATGTACCAAATCGAGTTCTACGTGCATCAAATATCAAACTGAACCAGAAAGCAACTTAAAAACAAAAGGTGATCTAACATTCCCCGTGCAGGCCCCTAAATGACGGAATTCTTTTACCAGTGAATAAAAAAGCTACTGAGACATTATCTCCTTTTAAGGCCCATTTTTAAACTCACTTTTAATTTCTGTCCCTAACTCTATGCCATCACTGTTATTTTAAGAGGCTTGTTTTATTTCAACTGATTCATTTATTTTATGACATCACTGTCATTTTTTACTGATTTGTGTTGTTTTAAACTGACTTTATTATTTATTTTATATCTTCATATTTATTATGTTATTATACCTTTTTCATTATTGTTCTATTGTTACTTTGTTTTTAATTTGGAAACTGCTTTGAACATCAAGTATGAAAAGTGCTATATAAATAAAGTCACAACTAACTAACATTGTGTCACAAAAGTAGTAGAAAATTCATACAAGAAGATTTACATGTTTTTGTGGTAAATGCCAGGTGCAGTTGGCATGTGTGAGTATGTTTTGAATGTTGTGAATTAAATATTCCCTCATTTCTTTATAGTTACCATATTATTGAGTACATGCGGCTTTTTCAATCGGCTTGCTGTGGGAGCAAATTCTCTCTTCTCTGGTGGTGAAAACACCCAGACAGCAGTTATTGAATACCTGGAGAAATGTATTAAAAGAGACACACAGCAGCCTTTTAAGTGAGCTGCTTGTTCCTCTTGATACAGAGGGTTACATCACTCATTCAATCGAAAGGAACACATGGACGGATACTTTTGGTGACATTTACTGTCATTCCAGCCTCTTGGGCCTGAGGGTAAAACATGAGAGAGAGTAATCAGTGTGTGTTTTTCTATAATAGGTCTCCTGCAGTGATAGGGGGAAGGAGAGAATGCCTACCTCATAGTTTGAGTGCACACAGTCCTCTCCTCACCTCCAGTTGTTGGGCTGTCCAGAAATCCACTTTGAAAAGTCCCGCTTTGTACACTATATGGCCTTAGTTCCAGTGAAGGCACTACAGCATACAATGACATTCTAGATGATTCTGGGTGTCCAACTTTGTGGCAACAGTTTGGGGAAGGCCCTTTCCCGTTTCAGAATGACAATGCCCCCGTGCACAAATAGAGGTCCGTACAGAAATGGTTTGTCGAGATTGGTATGGAAGTACTTGACTGGCCTGCACAGAGTCCTGACCTCATCCCCATCAAACACCATTGGGAACAATTGGAAACCAACTGTGAGCCAGGTCTAATAGCCCCACATCAGGGCCCTACCTCACTAATGCTCTTCTGACTGAATGGAAACAAATCCAAGCAGCAATATTCCAACATCTAGTGTAAATCCTTCCCAGGAAAGTGGAGTGTCCATATACTTTTGGCCATGTAGTTTACCGTCGGACCATAGCCATGTATGCTCCTGGCTATTTACTAATGGTATGATCTCTCATATGTTTCTCTCAAAGGTTTCTCTCAAACAACTTAATGACTTTCTCAGTAAAAACAGTTTGCTTGAAAGGTTTTGCCTCTGTTGAACAGAACCCCCACTTTTATATAACTGAGGTAGGCGGGAGGTGTAGGTGATGGGTGGCATACAGATATGAATTTGCCAAAAATCTAATTATTCATATTCTAACATTGTACATGCCACACTGTTAGGCAAATAGACGTGTGAATAGGCAAAAAAAAGCTAGGTTCTTGCTGAGTTCCATTTGTTTTTACAAATTTGCAAAGAAATGTAGAGATTGAATCCACTAGAGATGGAATTCAAATTGTAAATTTGTGATTGAATTTGTGAATTCTGCAGGATAACAGAAAGTTATTTTCATCACTGTTATTTTAACTGATTTGTGTTACTTCAACTGGCCTGTGTCATTGTTTCATTTATATTTTTGTTCTATTTTGACTTTTACTTTGGACACTGCTTTGAATGTCAAGTGTGACAACTAACATTGTGTTCCAAAACTCATACAGTACTCCTACCTTTCTTCAGGAGCACCTTTCTTCTTTCTCTTGGTAATTCCAATTCAGACAGTAAGCATGAAGGGTGAGCACGTCCATCAGAAGAGACGTTGACGTAGATTAAATACCTATAACTTACAGTCTTTCTCAATTGTTTGGACACATTTTCTGAAATTAACACTCATTTCTCAAAACTATAAACACAAAACCCACACGGTCAACTCTTTCTGCAAAACTTCATGTATCTCTTGTCAAAATCAAACACTATTTTCAAAACCATACACTCACCCAAAGATGATGATTCTCACCCTTTGATTACAGTTTTTTGCAATCAATTTGGCACTAATTTCAGAACTTTGAGTTAATAAAGTATTAGCATTTCAAAAATGCAATACATACATGACATATGATGTGACTGTCTTTTTATTTCATTACAATGCATCTTACTATAAATTAATCCAACAGCTCAAAATGATAAGTAACTGTAGCATTACTAATAATGCATAATTTTATGGAAACTGATTACTGGAGCAACGTTCCATTCATGATCATGAATTAGGATAAAAAATATTGACATCAATTACTTTGGAGCATGAACCAATTTTACTACATTATTTTTGAAATATTTCATATCATCGTCCTTTATCAGACACTGTTCCATGTTCCAAACAATGTTTTCAGATTTGATTATGTACGCAGGTCACTTTCTTGGCTTTTCCAATAAGGACAACTTATAACAGTAATGATGTATAAAGGGTCTGTATCCACCTGAAACATTGCAAAAACATGGAGCAGGCAGATGATTCACATCAGAATAGAGGTTAAGCAGTGAGAGGAGGAGGAGGGGGTCAGGGGAATGGCAGAGGACAAGTACCCCTTCAGAGAGGTGGCCGTAGTCCTCGTCTTAGAGGAGGGCTTCAGCCTCATCAAAGAGGTGACCATGGGCCTTGTTTGAGAGGTGTGGGGGAGGGGGTACATGGTAGAGGACAAGACCACGGACCAAGACAGCGATGGCAACAGCAAAAAGTGTCCAATGAACTCTGAGCAATAGCTGTGGACCTTGTCATAAATCGTGGCATGACCATGACAACAGCTACAATGATTCAGCCAAACCTCAGGAGATCAACAGTGGCCTCAATCATCAGAACTTTCCACCATGACAACCGACAAGTCTTCACATTGCACAATGCATTACTCTCAATTGTCAAATTACTGTATAATGCAAAAATACAAATCAGACAGAACTCACACTCAGAACATAACAGTCCCTTTGTGTAACAGACAGGAGGGTGTACGTGCGTTGTGCGCACGCCTATGTAGATGCACTTATATGCGCCATTAAAATAATATGTAAACAACTGCGACATGACTTTAGACCAGGTTTGTGGTGGTTTTAGCGCAAAGGTTTTCTGCTGGCTCAAGATAGCAATATGCCAAAAATAATCCTGACCACTCTTCATTTTAAGACCAACCTGCCCAGTTCACTTGCTATGGGTGAAAAAATCACTTGGTATTTAAACGACGTGAGCGCTAGGCGTTATAATGAACCCAGCGCTGGGTGTAAGACACTTGCATTTGGGTTAGCGCCGCTTAGCGCCAGGTGTAAGATAGGGCCCCAGGTGTGAGCATAACGGAAACTTGCTAAATGGTTTAAATGAAACAAAACAGGTCGCCTCACTCGTACAGTCCTTCATCCTCACACAATCCCCATCGCCTGCCACCCACAAGGCTGGTAACCAACTAGACTTTGTACTCACCAGGAGCTGCGCCACGTCTGAACTCACGGTGACCCCACTCCACGTATCGGACCATTTCTTTATTTAATTTTCTCTTTCCTGCCCACTCTCCCTCAACCCCACTAACAACCCACCCAC
The DNA here is from genome assembly GCA_022702515.1 of Ilyophis sp. 1 JC-2022. Taxonomy (NCBI): domain Eukaryota; kingdom Metazoa; phylum Chordata; class Actinopteri; order Anguilliformes; family Synaphobranchidae; genus Ilyophis; species Ilyophis sp. 1 JC-2022. The sequence continues at coordinate 18,045,836 of CM040395.1, read as the reverse complement.
TGTTATGTTCAGGAGAAATCTCCGCACCCTCTTGCACTCCTGTCTCACTACTTCCGCTCTCTCTATACTTCCTCCTTCTGCTTCCTTTGCTAAGATACATGTTGATGTTGCCACCTCTATGTTTAACTCCTGCCTCTCACAGTCTCTCAACTCACTTTGTCCTCTTGTCTCCAAACCAGCTCGACCATCACCCCCCTCCCCATGGCTGACAGATTCTCACACATCCAGCAGAACCATGCTGCGAGCCGCTGAGAGAAAGTGGAGGAAATCCAGATCCCCAGTTGACCTGGCTTTTCTTTCTTTCTTTTCTTTTCTTTATTCGCACAGTAAAAAGCAAGACAATAAAATATACACAGCAATGACAACTGTACCATACAAAAGATACTGTGCAGGGAGAGGTAAAAAAAGCCCAAGGGGCTTATAGGGAACCTCCACCTAAATAAACAAAAAATATGCATTACATAATCAAAGAGCTTATTCTCTTTGCTTATTATGTCCAGTGAGCTGGGCAGACTTTCATTGAAGTCTTTAATAAGCGCTAGGCGTTATAATGAACCCAGCGCTGGGTGTAAGACATACTCTGCTGAAAGCCTTCACAGCTGCAATTACATCGGCATTTTTTCAGTTTAAAATTAATGCATGTGTGTCTAATCCACGTAAACTATTTTCCACCTTCTCCTCCCTGCTTATTCCCCCTCCACCACCCTCACCCTCCTCCTTCTCTGCAGATGACTTCCTGACCCACTTTGAGGAGAAGGTGGCCATGATCCGGAACTCCTTCACACATCAGGTGACACCCCACATCCCCCATACCGAACCCATCGCCACACTGTCGTCCTTCAAGACTCTGGAGGACGCAGATGTGCTCCAACTCGTGACGCACCATCGCGCAACCACCTATCCACTGGACCCCATCCCGTCAGCAGTCCTCCAGTCTATATCCGCTGAGCTCGTTCCATATCTGTCCTCTATTATCAACACCTCCCTAACCTGTGGCCGTGTTCCTGCTGTTTTTAAGACTGCCCGTGTAACCCCACTCTTTAAAAAATCTAGCTTATACCCCTCTGATGTCAGGAACTACCATCCTGTATCTCTCTTGCCCTTCCTGTCCAAAACTCTTGAACGAGCTGTCCATAACTAACTGTCTGTTTTTCTCCACCAGAACAACCTGCTTGACCGCCATCAGTCCGGCTTCAGAACGGGACATTCCACGGAAACCGCTCTCCTGGCCATGACTGAGGCACTCTCCACTGCTAAAGCCTCATCCCTCTCCTCTGTCCTCATTCTACTTGACCTGTCTGCGGCAATCGACACAGTCAACCACAAACTCCTGATCTCCACATTCTCTGAGATGGGCATTTCTGGGACTGCCCTCTCTTAGTTTGTATCATATCTCACTGATAGATCCTACCAAGGTTCTTGGAAGGGTTCCGTCTCTGCACCTAATCCCCTGTCTACAGGAGTCCCGCAGGAATCTGTACTGGGTCCTCTGATGTTCTCCATTCATACCAAGTCTCTTGGTTCAGTAATTAATTCACATGGCTTCTCATACCATAGTTATGCTGATGATACTCAACTCTTCCTCTCTTTCCCTCCCTCTACCCAACAGGTGAAGGAGAGAATATCTGCTTGTCTGGCCGACATCTCTGAGTGGATGATTACCCATCACCTGAAGCTCAACCTCGACAAGACAGAGCTCCTTTTTATGCCATACAAGACCTCCCCACTACATGACCTCTCCATCACCGTTGACAGGACCATGGTGGCTGCCTCCTGCTCTGCAAAGAATCTGGGGGTGGTCTTGGACGATCAGCTGGACTTCAAAGAGCACATCAGGGCGACGGCACAGTCCTGCAGGTTCCTCCTGTATGACATCAGGAGGATTTGACCGTACCTGACCACCTACTCCACCCAGCTTCTGGTCCAGACTATGGTCACCTCACGCCTGGACTACTGCAACTCCCTGCTCGCAAGCCTACCAGCCTGCGCCATCCTGCCTCTTCAACTGATCCAGAAAGCAGTTGCCTGTCTTGTGTTCAACCTCCTGAAATTTTCACGTCACCCCCCTGTTGAGGTCACTCCACTGGCTGCCAGTTGCAGCCAGGATCAGGTTCAAAGTTCTGACCCTGGCCTACACTGCAGCTAATAGGACAGGCCCCGTCTACCTGCAGGACTTGATTCAGAACTATGTTCCTGCTCGACCACTTCGCTCGTCTACAGCAGGGCGACTCGCACTTCCCCCCCTTCCTGTCAATGGCGCTTGTCCATCCCGACTGCGGAGCTTTTCCACCCTAGCTCCCCAGTGGTGGAACGAACTTCTCATTCCCCTACGTTCTATGCCAACCCTGCCTGCGTTTCGTCGTGGCCTGAAAACACATCTTTTCAGACTCCACCTGGACTGATACTTATCTCGGACCTCTCATGGTACTTGTTCTTGTTTAACTGTGTGTTGAAGTTTATAATATTTATAATAGAATTGTAGTAGAGCTGATTTACCCAGTTTACTGTGAACTGCATTCAATGTTCATTACTAGGGATAGCTGCTACTTTATGGAAAGGATGTGCTTTCTTATTTGTTCTGTAGTTTCATACATTTCTGTATGCACTTACTGTATGTCACTTTGGATAAAAGCGTCTGCTAAAGGACTGTAATGTAATTTTAAATACAAACTTAAATTATGAAAATAAACAAATATAAGTCTAAATAAAGTGCCACAAATGCAAATAAACTATTTTTTAAAGTTTTAAATACTGAGAGCTACATCGTGAAACAGGTAGATCTATACATTTCCTGGATCATAAACTCCATGTCCACAAGTGTGCAAAATCTGATGATGATATGCAAAACTACTAAAGAAGCAAAATATAGACAGTGGTGTCCATTGTCTCCAAATCTATCCAAATGGATAAACTGTGCACTGCTCTAAATAAAACAATCAATAGTTTTGGCTCATAAAACTAACTTTTGCATAATTTTAAAGTAGGAATTACTATCTTTTCATCAGAATAGAGGGGTCGATATCCATGGGTCCAAAACCCTATCCAAAACATGTAAAAAATTAATAAAATTAGTTTAGTCCATTATAAAGCATATACCGTAAATTCCGGACTATTGAGCGCACCTGAATAAAAGCCGCACCAACGAAATTTAGAATAATTATTTTATTTTTTTACATATATAGGCCACACTGGTCTATAAGCCGCAGGTGTCCACGTTGTAACATGAGATATTTACGTACACAGAAAGATGATACATCGTCTAGTCGACTAGACGACTAAACGTTGCTACCCTCGCTAGTCGGCACCAGAAATACTAGTTGGTTAAACTTATTATTTTATTAATGTACACATTTAAATTACATATTGACATAATTTGCACTGAAATGTCATGTTTTCCTGGTTAAATGTTGCTTTATAAAAAAACGAGCATCCGTTACTAATGTTAACAACGCAGGATTAAAAAAAAAAAAAATAATTTTTAAACGAAGGAAAAAACAAAACGCATTAGCCTGTTCGCCCTGCAAGTTAAACCAGCGAGGTGGAAAAAGTAAGTAGCCCTATCGCGTTGTTGAATAGCCCAATAAAACGAATCTAATGTCACGTCGATCAGTAGGCCTACGTAATTGTTATTTTTTTGTGGGCCTATTATTGGTAGTTTTTCTGATGACCGATTATTATTTTTTACTGTATTTGCTATGCGATCGCGTTCACCCAATGAAAATACCGTTGTAATAATCAGGCACGTTTCCTTTGTAATAATCGTAATTAATTGTAATTTACCGTTGTAATAATCAGGCAAGTTTTGCAGCAGCTCTATTTCCTTCTTCGACAGCCAGATCGATTGCCTTTAACTTAAAAGCTGCATCATATGCATTTCTTCGTGTGTTTTCCATCATGAGGGTGTGTGCATGATGCGCAAAACGGCTGTTCAAAACACAATCAAACTAGCGTCTTCCTCGGCGCATTATTTCTTCCACCAGTCTGTCTCGCTCTTGCGCTTCCTGCTAGAGCGCCCCCCTGGAGGCCGTTAGCCCGTAAAAATCTATACATTAGCCGCATCGTTGTATAGGCCGCAGGGTTCAAAGCGTGTGAAAAAAGTAGCGGCTTATAGTCCGGAAATTACGGTACATTAGCCCCTTCTGATGGTTTAAGAGATAAACACTGATATCACAGTGTTACATACACCTAAATATGTAGCCTAATCATTCACAGTTGTACCTCAATAAAACAGTACTTTTGCCCTGAGAATGCATTTTTCTGTTGTTATTTTTATTTTTTTAATGTTCCCATTCATAATGACTCCAAGGAAAATGTACCACATATCAGCGTGCAGTAAATTTGAATGACCATTTTCCATGCCATAAGTGACGAGTATACAGTGAGCACCATATCCACTGCATATCTGGCAGCAGAGTGATGGTTTAAGGCTTGTTTGATATGTCAGACCCTTGATGACTTAAAGCTATTTAGCCAACCATGTGTTCTATACTGTTCCAGTGTAATTTACAGCTAAATCTAGTCCCACCCCATAATTCCCATATAGATCCATTCAAATGCAGAGAGGTTATAGCAGGGGTGGCCAACTCCAGGCCTCGCGGGCCGGTGTGTATGCAGGTTTTTGCTGCCGCCAGTTAACAATTATTTAATTAGCCCAATCGTTTACACGATCTGATATTTTAATCTACATATCCGCGATATGAACCGCAGCTGATGAATGTTCTTGTGCCAGTATGCGTGTATTGTAGCATTTTATCGTTCTGTAATTTACAAGTGAATCGGTGATTGTGTGTATGACTAATTAGCTGATTGAACCGTGGTAACTGGTGGCAGTAAAACATGCATACACACCGGCCCGCGAGGCCTGGAATTGCCCACCCCTGGGTTATAGTATCGCTTGTAGGAGTACCAGAAAATAATTTATATTGTTGGGTCAGACATCAGGAAGTCATGGCATGCAAAGGATATGCGACCAAATATTTAAAATGATTACTTCATTTTACGTTATGTTAAACAGTCCAACATTTTTTGATGCATGAAAATGCATGTAAAAAAGGGTGGACAATGTGAAAACACCCTGAAAGTAAAGCTGACAGTCTGCACTTCAACCTCATTGTCATTGTATCCTTTCAAACTCAAAGTGCTAGAGTACAAAAGCAAAATAAAAAATATGTCACTGTCCAAGAAATTATGGTGCCCACTGTGTATATAAAAATCTCAATATCATAATCAAATAATGTTTAAAACAGTTTTTATTACTTGAATTTTGTACGTGTCTAAATTGTAACAATATGTACTTTGGGTCATCACGTTTTAAATATAATTAAAATAGTCTACGAATATTTCATTTAATTTTCTTTATGTTTCATGGCTGCATTCAGATCAATCTCTGCTCATGCTCAATGATTGTTTTCCATATTCCTAAACTAAACATCGGTTAAGTTCTTCCAAATATTGTTCTATGTCTTTGGAATTACAGTGCGAAAATAAAAATGACAAACGAAAAACTTTGATTATTGTTATGATTCAAATGACCCTACAAACTTTGGTTTACGTAAATTCCTGTCCAATCAGTGACATCAAATTGGATATCTTCGAGCTATGGTGTCTAGTTTGTGTCTGCTTTTGAACTGTTCAGCCTACCATACAAAACATCTTTTAAAATACAGTCCCATGCAAAAACATCTTAGCTTTCCCACACCTTTTCTGGTGTGTCCAATCGTACACAAGCCAAAGGCAAAAGCCATAGCCCTGTTTTGCAATGGAAAACACAGACTAAATGAGTGAAAATGATTGAAAAAAACCCTGACAAACCTGTTATTTGTCAAGTCATATTGGGATCTCTTCAATAGCTTCATTGAAACCTGCTGGAGGGCACAGCTAGGAACTGATACAAAAGCCCAGCCAGTCATTTGTTTCAGAAAAGCAACCTTCCCAAATAAGTCAGACCTTATTCATTAATGACCTTTTTCATTATTGTTCGATTGTTACTTTGTTTTTTAATTTGTAAACTGCTTTGAACGTCAAGTATGAAAAGTGCTATATAAATAAAGTAACAACTAACTAACATTGTGTCCGAAATTCATACAGTAGAAGATTCATACAAGAAGAGTGACATGTTTTTTGTGATAAATGCCAGGTGCAGTTGGAATGTTTGAGTATGTTTTGAATGTTGTGAATGAAATATTCCCTCATTTCTTTATAGTTACCATATTATTGAGGACATGCGGCTTTTTCAATCGGCTTGCTGTGGGAGCAAATCCTCTCTTGTCTGGAGGTGAAAACACCCAGACAGCAATTATTGAATACCTGGAGAAATGTATTAAAAGAGACACACAGCAGCCTTTTAAGTGAGCTGCTTGTTCCTCTTGATACAGAGGGTTACATCAGTCATTCAATCGAAAGGAACACATGGACGGATACTTTTGGTGACATTTACTGTCATTCCAGGCTCTTGGGCCTGAGGGTAAAACATGAGAAAGGAATCAGTGTGTGTTTTTCTATAATAGATGACCTGCAGTGATAGGGGGAAGGAGAGAATGCCTACCTCCATAGTTAGAGTGCACACAGTCCTCTCCTCACCTCGAGCTGTTGGGCTGTCCAGAAATACACTTTGAAAAGTCTCGCTTTGTACACTATATGACCTAAAGTATGTGAACACCCCTTGGTCTGGAGCTGTTTTTCATGGTTCAGGCTAAGCTCCTGAGTTCCAGTGAAGGCAAATTTGAACACTACAGCATACAATGACATTCTAAATTATTCTGCGTGTCCAACTCGTGGCAAGAGATTTTAAATTATCATGTCCTGGCATTCTCGTGTAGTTCATCTGTTTTGAATTCATCTGTAGGATTGTTTCAGACTATACAGCCTACTGTGTTTATTTAGTGCTCAAAAAGTCAAATTATGCCAAATCAAATAAGATTAGCTATTTTTGCATGCATAGTGAACTCCTGTTAAATTCACAAACTGATTGCATTAATCGCCTCATAAAGAAAGTAAATGGTATACTTGTGCTGGTAAGTACTAGGAGCCTATATTGTTGAACCCAAGTGCAAAGAGGATGTGACCCACTCCTTCCTTATCTAGAGGGGGCATGGCTCTCGCCTCTTGTTCTTATAGCTCAGAAGAAAATTTCTTTCAAAAAGAAATATAAAAAAAAAAAAGGATTTAGCTTTAAAAAAAGCAAGGATTTTTTTAACACACATCTGTATTTAACAGTTAAATATTTGACAAAAAAATTATATTTATTTATATCTTAAATATAGATTTAAATATTTAAATATTTCGCTTATGTCTTAAATCTTGATTCTTTACATTTAACTAAATGTTATTAGAAATCTTGATAAACGATTTAAATATTTAGCCAAAAATAAATATTTATTTATGTCTTAAATGTTATTAAATATTTAGGTTATATTTTATATCTTGGTTTGTAAATTAAACATTTAGCTAAATCTACATTTTTAGTTTAAATCTTTAGATATACTAATTAGCCCCGCCCTTTGGTGACTGGCATCCACTGGATGGAGGAGGGGAAATAGCTGGCTTTAGTGATGGGGTAATTGAGGGTCTTGTAGCGAAGTGTGAAACTTGACGTTACATATATGAATTATTATTTGACACACATTAATTACATAGCCTACACACAAAGAGCATCTGATATAATCATGTAAAATGTCTGACGTGGCTAGTTAGCTAACTAACTAGATAGCATAGGCTACAGTTTGGGCATAGGCTATTGGCGTTACTGCTGGTGTCCTTGACTGATTTCTTCTGGTGAAGTTGAATTTGTTTGAACGTTTCCAAGAAGTGCTCATTTCATGCAAGCACGGTTTAATTCCTGGGATTCATTGTTTCAGAGGGCAAGGTCTCTATGGATCCCGAGAAGGTCTCTGCTGTACTTAATTGGCCTACTCCCAATTTTGTGAAGCAAGTTCAGCGTTTTCTTGGGTTTGTCCATTTTTATAGGCATTTCATTCGTAATTTTAATGCGCTCGCCGCACCTATTACTGCCCTTACAAAGAAAACACTAAATGGCTACTAAATGTGTTTGGAATCAGTGGGTCGATTCTGCATTTGAGGAACTTAAAAAGAGGTTCAGTTCTGAGCCTATTTTCGTCACGCCCAATCCCTCGCTCCCTTTTGTGGTTGAGGTGGATGCTTCCGAGTTGGGCGTTGGCGCCATTCTTTCTCAACATTCACCTATTGACCGAAAAATGCATCCGTGTGCTTATTTCTCTCATGCTCTTACTGTGGCCGAGAGGAAATATGATGTAGGTCAGGGGTGTCCAAACTACGGCCCGCGGGCCAATTGCGGCCCTTGAAGCGTTTTAAAGCGGCCCTCGAAACATTTCAGAAGAATTATTAAATCTGGCCTAAAAAAAATGCTGTTTTTTTAAACACTAGGGGGCAGCATAGTAAAAGCCCAACTCTAAAAACAGATCAGCAGTTTGCGCCCCCCCCCCCCCCAAACAAAATTTTTTCTTATGCATTAGCTAGCCAACGTTCCTGTAGCCTACAAATCGTGTTCTTATCAACATGGCGACTGCAAAGAATAGAAAGGTGGATAGTGAATGTAGGAAATTCCAGCCACGATGGCAAAATTAATACTTTTTCAGAGTACAGAGGCAAGTGTGTCTGTTTAATTTGCCAGGAATCAGTAGCGGTGATGAAAATTATTTAACGTTAAGAGACATTATGAAACGAAACATGATGCGTCTTTTAAGGCATATACTGGAGCAGCCAGAGAAGAGAAATCAAAGCAGTTGGCGGCAAGCCTATCATTGCAACAAACCCAGTTTTTTTGTGCTAATCAAACACAGCAGAATGCTACCAGGGCTAGCTACGAGGTGGCTAAGCTAATAGCGAAGTATGGAAAGGCCTTTGTAGAGGGTGATTTTATTAAAAGAGTGCGTCACAAAAATTGTGGAGATTGAATGCCCAGAAAAGAAACAATACTTCTGCAATGTTAGTGTTGCGAGAAACACAGTGGGCCGGCAAATCGAGGATTTATCAGCTAACATCAAGGCGCAAATATCAGACAAAGCTCCGTTGTTTCTTTTCTATTCAATTGCGTGTGACGAGAGTACCGACACAACAGATTCGGCTCAGCTACAAATTTTTTTTGCGGGGGGTTGGCGATGATTTTTGCATTACTGAAGAGCTCCTCGACCTTCGGAGCCTGACTGGAACAACGAAAGGAGCTGATAGTTTTGAAGCTGTGTCAGTTGCTATTCAAAATCGGAATCTCCCGTGGGACAAGTTGTGTGGAGTTACAACAGATGGTGCTCCAGTCATGATAGGTGAGCGTAACAGAATGGCTTCCCTGGTTTGCAGAAAAGTTCATGAGTCTGGGGGCGAGGCTGTTAAATTGCACTGTATTATACACCAGGAAGCATTATGCGCCAAAGTCACGAAACTGGGCGATGTCATGAATACAGTCGTGAAAACTATTAACATAATTTGTGCGAAAGCACTCAATCACAGAGAATTTCGGGCATTCCTGTCTGAAATGGATACAGAATATGGGGACGTGATCTACCACTCTGATATACATATGTGAGCAAACATTTTCCCTGATGACGCTAAACAAGAGCCGTTTGCGATCAAAGATAACAGACAGTCAACCTTTGCGATGTCCTGCGAATCACATCTACAACTTCACGCCCGACATCACAGCGATTCTTCAGTCCAAGGCACAACAACACTGTTCTCATTAGAAGTGTCACTGGTGAGTGAAATTCTTAAAATCTCTTCAAGCTCGCATTTTAATAGGCTATAATACTATTCGCCTAATTTAAATAGAAATCTAAGTGATGTTGGCAACTGTATGCCACATGTCTGAGCGCACTTGTATTTATTTTACACACACACGCACAAATAGCCTATATATATACATATATATATATATATATATATATATATATATATATATATATATATAAACTAGCCTGTGGCCCGTGGTAGTCATCATTTTTCTCCATCTGGCCCTCAGTGAAAAAAGTTTGGACACCCCTGATGTAGGTGATCGAGAATTGCTTGCAGTCAAATTAGCGCTAGAGGAATGGCGTCACTGGTTGGATGGAGCGGAGAACCCTTTTACAGAAAGAATCAATCATAGGAACCTGGAGTACATCCAGCAGGCAAAGACATGCAACCCTAGACAGGTGCGTTGGGCACTGTTTTTTACTTTCTTTTTACCTATCGTCCCGGTACAAAAAATGTTAAGCTGGATGCTCTGTCACGGGTTTTTGAGCGAGCAGATGGTCCTAAATAGTAGCCCCGGTGTTGTGGGACATTGAGGTGATGGTTCAGCAGGCGTCCCTGCGCACCCCGGATCCAGGTGGGGGCCTTGTCAGGCGCCTGTTTGTTTCGCTTGAGGTCAGGTCTCGAGTGTTACAGTGGGCTCATTCTTCTCAGTTTGTGGCGCACCCGGGTGTCCATCGAACTAAGGAATTTTTGTCCAGACGGTTCTGGTGGCCAGGTGTCGCGGCATCGGCATGTGCCTTGTGCGCTCGGAATAACAGTTCTTGACTCTCACCTGTGGAGTTGTTGCGGCCCTTACCCGTACCTAGGCGACCTTGGAGTCACATAGCATTGGATTTTGTTACTGGATTACCAAACTCACAGGGTAATACGGTGCTCTTTGTTATTGTGGACAGATTTTCCAAGGCTGCATGTTTTCTTGCCTTGGCTAAGTTACCATCAGCGCTGGAGACAGCTCAGTTATTCATTGCGCATGTGTTCCGAGTTCACGGGTTATCTCTAGATATCGTATCCGGTCGGGGTCCTTAGTTTGTCGCCAAGTTCTGGTGTTCTTTTTGCGCCCAGTTGGGCGTTCCAGTTAATTTTTCTTCAGGGTTTCACCCGCAAACTAATGGGCGGACAGAAAGAACTAACCAGACAATGGAGAACACCCTTCGTTACTTGGTGGCGGCTAATCCTACGTCGTGGAGTCGGTATCGGTGAGTCGGTGGGCAGAGTATTCACATAATACTCTGCGTAATGCCTCCACGGGCTTATCTCCTTTCGAGGCTCAAGTAGGGTACCTTCCTCCATTGTTTCCAGAACTGGAGAGGAATGTGGAGGTTCCCTCGGCTAGTTCTTTTGTTCGGAGGTGTTGCTCGGTGTGGAAACGAGTTCGCTCATCTCTGTTGTGAGTGGCAGCGGCCCAAAAGCTTTCCGCCGACAGACGCTGCCGGACAGCTCTCTCTTATCGGGTCAGTCAGCAAGTCTGGCTCTCGTCGCGTGATTTACCCTTGAGGGTCATGGAAACTTGCCCCACGGTACATTGGACCATTTAAGATTATCTGGAAAATAAATCCATTAACAGTCCGTCTGCAGTTGCCACGCTCCATGCGGATTCATCCCACGTTCCATGTTTCACGGCGAAAACCGTTGTTTGTCAGCCCATTGTCTCCTATTGAGAGACCTCCTCCTTGTCCTAGAGGGGGGGGGGGGGGGGTCCTGCAGTGGTTGGTGGCTGTTTGTTTGCTTTTCTTTTGCGGCTCTCATCCTGCCTTCCCGATTGTGAATCAATCTGATTTTTTCCACGTTCCATTTCGTGGTTTGCCATCCTCATTATTGTTTTCACCTGTGCTTCTACCTGCAGGGTACTTAAATTTCTAACTTCATCTGGTGCTTGATTGTCTTACGACATTGCATTTGAGCCATGTATAGCCAGGTTACTAGCGACCTCCTGATATTAAACATTGTTTATGTTCAGGGGGGACTTCCTAGTTAGCTACTTAATCGGGTATAGGATTTATTTTTCCTCCTGGTAGCATTCTGTGCTATTTAGCACTTTGTTGTTCTCTAGGAGACAGTTTTTCTTTTTGACTTTCATTTCGGTTTTACACTTTTCCGGCTCTGAGCTAAGGCAGCCGAGGGTGTTCTTTTGTTTACTAAGTTTCCCGTTCTTGTGTCTTTATTTTTGTTCGGGAGATTTAGTTGTTATTTACTAGTTTTCTAGTTTTTGTGTTTTTTGTTTGTTTTGGCTGTTAGCCGTAAGGATTTAGTTTCCTGTCTTTTCTTTCTTTCTTTATTATTTCTCCTCCTAATTTGTGGTTCTCACGGTTGTGAGCGACTTGTCCTGATCTCCCCACCTTTGCGTTTGAATCTCCGAACCATCATGAACCCATTACAGTGAGGGGATAATTACAGAAGAAGAATTAGTCAAATCAATTAAATCGTTTCAGATGGGAAAGACTCCAGGCCTCGATGGTATCCCAATCAAAGTATATTTAACTTTTTTTGACTTGGTTAAAAATCCACTTCTAGAATGTTATAATTATGCATATGAAAATAATAGATTGTCAGATACACACGAAGAAGGTCTGATCTCATTATTATTAAAACAGGATCCAGGAGGGCAATTCAAAGACCCTGTCTTCTTAAAAAATTGGAGACTCATAGCCCAAAGAATTAAAATGGTGCTAGCTTAGATTATTCATTATGACCAAACAGGGTTCTTACAAGGACGGTATATTGGAGATAATATAAGGCAACTATTAGAGGTTATTGAAAATTATGAAAATGGAGATAAAACTGGATTAGTATTTGTAGCAGATTTTGAAAAAGCATTTGATAAGGTACGTTTGGATTTTATTTATAAATGCCTCAATTTGTTTTGCCTTGGACAATCATGTATTACATGGGTAAAAGTTATCTTCAGTAACCCCAAATGTAAAATAATGAATAATGGTTACTTTTCTAAGGTTATAAAACAATGAAGAGGATTAAAACAAGGATGCCTGCTTTATTATTGCTATAGAAATGCTAGCCATTAGGATCAGGGCTAATGAGAGTATAAATGGTTTAGATGTTCCTGGATTAAATACTAAAGTATCCATGTATGCAGATGATTCTACTTTTTTATTATCTCCACAAACTGGATCACTTCAATCTCTTATACAATATTTGAATACATTTTCAAAAATATCAGGATTGCAACTAAATTATGACAAGTGTACCATACTATAAATAGGGTCCTTGAAAAATACAACCTTTACACCACCCTGTATTTTACCGATAAAATGGGCAGATGGGGAGGTAGATATACTCGGAATTTATATTATTAAAGATACAAATAAACTTTCCAATGTACATTTTGAAAAAAAAAAATGAAAATAGATACATTTGTCCATCTATGGAAAATTACTTTGATCAATTCCCTGGTAGCATCTCAACTCACAAATGTATTAATGCTTTTACCAAAACCAGAACAGGCTTTGTTTAAATTATATGAACAACATTTCTCAACAGGGCCACTAGAGGGCACTAGAGGACACTGGTGGACTTTAAGAGATGCTCATGCTGAGAGAAAAAAAGCTCCAAAATGGTGATCATGTTAGAATTCATATAATTTTAATTTAATTTAAAAAACATTCTACTGTGGCTCTACATACACTATGGTCGTTGTAGAAAACACACTCCAGCGACAGTTTAGCTACACTCAGGGGATAATAGAAAACGCAGTTTTAAAAGGCTATGTCTATACCCTTTTTTTGGCTGTTAAAATAAAGTTTATATGCTAAATGTCAATTTTCGAGGGCATCGTATTGTTTGATCGAAATATCATTCACTTTGTCCGCTCCAAACGTTTGCTCAATCGTTGACCTTGCCCTGCCAAACGTACAAATGAAAGAAAGCTGGGCTCAATGGGCTTCATTCTTGAGACGTTCCTAAATATGTGTGTAAATCCTAAATCGTCTGATTCATTGTAATTGACTGGCGTGTGCAGATCTTTTCATGATTAGCATAAATCCATGCCTATGTATTGCCATATATAGAAGTTACAAATTCCATTGACAGGTACATATGAATTCAAAATTGCATACCAAAGTAGATCCAAACAACAGGTGGAAGCTGGGGTAGTGGAGGGTGAGCAGCATAGAGAGACCTGATTCTTGGTTTAAAAACGGCGCTCAATTAGAGGTGTGTACATGTGATTGGTTGAGTATGAGACACATGGTTGCTAGTCAACCAAGATTGTCTACAGCAAGAGTTTCCCGACAGAACAAAATTGCTAATATGAATGATTTACACAAAAAAGATAGATATTGTTGTCATGGTTTCTCAACCTGCTCCTCTCTTGTTAGCCACTTCCGTGGGGAGTGCTCGTGTTGTGTCTCTTCTTTTTGTTTTCTTTGTCCGTTTTGTGTGTTTGGGTTTTCTACTCAGTATGTTCACCTGTTCCGTATTTTCTGTCATTATTTAAACATCGCGTAATCTCTGTTTGACGCTTCCATCTAGACAATTTTTTTGACAAGGAAAGCCGGTAATATACGGTATAGACCTAACATTTTGCATCGACCGTATCACCTCAACTTGTTGTGGTTCCACGGGACTTGTTGCAAGTGTTTTAGAGTTTACTAGAAACTTAGAGTAGGTTATTCATTTCTATCTACCGCTGAGGCTTAGGTCCCGAGTATTATGATGGGGTCACACTTCACAATTAGTTGCTCATCCGGGCGTTCACCGCACAAAAAAGTTTCTTTCTCTGCGGTTTTGGTGGCCCAGTCTGGAAAGGGATGTTCGGAGTTTTGTTGCGGCTTGTCCCGTGTGTGTGCCCGCAGTAAGGGTTCATGCGTCTCACCCTCGGGGCTTTTGCGCCCTCTTGGTAATTGGTAAATGGACTGCGATCAGCGGACGACCCGCTCCACCTCCTGAGCCACAGCCGCTTCTTCCCATTCCCAGCCGTCCTTGGAGTCACATCGCCCTTGACTTCGTCACCGGTTTGCCAATGTCACTGGGCAAATTGGTGATCTTAGTCGTGGTGGATCGCTTCTCCAAGGCGGCTCATTTTATTGCTTTGTAGAAACTACCTTCAGCTTCTGAAACTAATGGTAGACCACGTTTTCCGGCTACACAGGTTGCCGTTGGATGTGGTTTCGGATCGCGGGCCTCAGTTCACGACCAAGTTCTGGTGCGCATTCTGTTCTCTTGGAGCCTCGGTCAGTTTGTCGTCTGGCTTCCATCCTGAGACGAATGGTCAGACCAAGCACACTAACCAGATGCTGGAGAACACTCTGCGTTGCCTGGCTGCCTCTAATCCCACTACCTGGAGTGCACACCTGAGCCTGGGCTGAGTATGCCCATAATACGTTGCGCAACGCATCCACAGGGCTCTTGCACTTCGAGGCTCAACTGGGGT
Source organism: Ilyophis sp. 1 JC-2022 (assembly GCA_022702515.1). Classification (NCBI taxonomy): domain Eukaryota; kingdom Metazoa; phylum Chordata; class Actinopteri; order Anguilliformes; family Synaphobranchidae; genus Ilyophis; species Ilyophis sp. 1 JC-2022. The sequence continues at coordinate 18,030,685 of CM040395.1, read as the reverse complement.
ATCAGCCCCCACTATTCCCTGAGCTTGAGAGGAATGTAGAGGTTCCCTCCGTGGCATCTTTTATTCGGAGGTGTCGCTCTGTTTGGAAGCGTGTGCTTACTGCACTTCAGCACGCTGCAGCTAGACACAAGGTGGCAGCTGACAGACGACGCCGTCCTGCCACCTCATTCAGGGTGGGGCAACGCGTGTGGCTCGCTACACATGATCTGCTGTTAAGGGTGGAGTCTAGCAAACTTGCACCCCGGTTTATCGGGCCGTTTAAAATTATACGGCGTATTAATCCTGTTGCGGTGAGCTCCACCGTGCTATGCGTATCCATCCCACCTTTCATGTCTCTCGGCTTAAGGCAGAGCTTATTAGCGCGCTGGCCTCTGCGGAGAGACCACCGCCGCCTCCTTGGATGATGGAGGGAGGTCCAGTGTACACTGTCCTGCGTATTTTAGCCGAGAGACGGGTTGGGAGAGGTTTCCAATTCTTAGTAGATTGGGAAGGTTATGGCCCGGAGGAGCGTTGTTGGGTTCCCTCCAGAAACATCTTTGACCCTCAACTTATCAAGGATTTCCGGGGTCGCAGGCTTGAGGGATCGTCTGGGGTGGTCCCTTAATGGGGGGGCCTGTCATGGTTTCTCAGCCTGCTCTTCTCTTGTTGGCCACTTCCCTGGGGAGCACTCGTGTTGCGTCTCTTCTTTTTGTTTTCTTTGTCATTTCGTGTGTTTGGGTTTTCTATTCAGTATGTTCACCTGTTCAATATTTCCTGTCATTATTTAAACCTCGCGTCATCTCTGTTTGACGCTCCCATCTTGCCAGTAATATAGGGTATTGACCTAACATTTAGCATCGACCGTATCACCTCAACCTGTTGTGGTTCCACGGGACTTGTTGCAAGTGTTTTAGAGTTTACTAGAAACTTAGAGTAGGTTATTCGTTTCTATCCTGTCTCCTTTCTTCACCTCTGTCATGCAATGCAAATGCATTGTTAACCACCAAACTTGCAGTGCTCAATCCATGTTGACGCAAACGGGTTTACTGCAGATTACAAAACTACCAAACCTGCTGCATGTGACAAAGTCTGTTTGGAGGAGATGAAACAAGCAATTTCACTTGTATCCAGGCATTACATTGTCATAAAAATAAAGTGGTTTAAGAAGGTAAATAATCCCTCGAAACATGGAACAGCACTTAATAAAGACAAATGGTAAAGCACCAGAGTGTATACCTGACCAATCAGAATATATCAGCCCAATCCACTCAGATCTGCAAAAGCAAACCTGCTCTATATTCCAACTATCAATTAGAAAAGAGGTGGAGAGGCTGCCTTTTGTTTTTATGCCACAAGCCTATAGAACTCAATACCACAGTATATCAGACATTCACCTTTAACAGATGTTTTAAAATCACGAGTAAAAACACACTTTAAAATGAACAGTACCAGCAATGGTCATTAGTTGTAATTACTGTATTTGCATCGTAATGTCATTTTTTATAAATTTTATTTATTTATTTTTTTAGCTTTTTCTTTTGCTTTTGAAATTCAAACTGTATTTATATTGAATACTATACTTTTAAATATGTTTGCATATATATATTTATTTTACATTGTCAATTAGATGTTATCCATTCTATTCAAATCTATTCTATTGTAATCTATTTTATTGATTTTTGTTTATTTTTTAGTTTAACTTATATTAAATATGGATGTTCTGCAAATTGGCTGCAAATTTCTTGTATGAAAGATTATTATAATAATAATAATTATTATTATTATATGACAGCAGCATAATTAATTTTAAACCTTGTGAAAGAAAACACAAACAGAAAGTACTTGCTTAAGGTTAATTTATTTGATGGGTAGCAGAGCTTCCTGTTAAAACAAAGCAAGAGGTGGAAGATCATTTTTCAGATGGACCCACATCACTGCTTCACTTCAGAGCTTATTTTTAATAATGATAATTACAGTCATGGCAGAAAGGCAAGACGCAGACAGAAGCTTGGTGCCTGTAACAGGTTATGTCATTCCATCCTTTTGAATCTGTTGGTGAAACATGAAAGAGGAGTCAGTGTATTAAAATAAAGCTGTCCTGCAATGATAGGGAGAAGGAGATCATGCTTACTCAAAAGGTTCCCTCGTACACAGTTCTGCAACAGGAAATTGTTTGGCTCCCCAGAGTTCCACAAAGTGAAGTCCACTTTAGTGCCATCAGACCACAGCCATGTACCCTCCTGAACAGGGGAAGAGATGCAGCTGCATGTCAAAATGCTTCCTCACAACCTGAGGTTATTTTTTGTCAACAACTGTAAAAACTAGGGAGGGGGGGGGGGGGCGTGAAATGTGTTGTCAGCATTGTAGTGTGACGAAACAGGCTTTGGAAAATGATTACAGAAACTTTAATTAGTAAAAGTTTTTGTGGCGTTTTGTTTTGTGGCGTAGCCTGTAAGAGCTGTAAGAGCACATGCTCATTACGAGCCACAACAGCAGCGGCTCGAATCCGGCGGTGTGACCCTTGTTGCATGTTCTTACCAATCTTTCGATACCATTCTACCTACCTGTCTACTCTGTGTAGCTGAAAAGCTAGTCATGCCCAAATCCATCACAATGACCTCTAAACTATTTGAAAGCTCATCCTTAGGTTAATTCTGGTTGACTGTGATTCTGGTAAATCTCATGAGGATGAGATTGTGTTCCAGCTCAATAATCAGGTAAAATGCCCAGCATTTCTATAACCTTTTCCTAAACAGTCAATTAGTCTACAATTAGGCAAAAAGAGTGGGAACCATGGACCACTATATTTTGTGTTTTAAGATGTTACCTTCTGAACGTCTGTCATTCCCATCCAGAAGGTAGGCTTACGGGGGTCTTCTTGATTAACCATATCCTTGATAAAACTGTATTCATTTGCACTGTGGACTGATGCCAGGTTTCCCCCAAGATGCTGACAGTTTTTCTGATTGAGAGAGATACATTTATGTGCAAGAAATGTGAGGTTTTTTCAACAAAATGGTCTTAATGGCTATCTAGAAAATGCATTGTCAAAGTAATCAACACTTTGTCAAAGTAATCAAATACATATTGGTGCATCCCTAGCATACATACTAGTGTGGATGCACCGATGCCGATACTGGTATCAAGTATTGGGTATCATGTCCGATACTGTGCTCATGTATTCTACTCATTGTCTCATAAAAATGCTCTGATATAAAGAGCCGATACTGAAAATATCAAGTAATATCAAGTTGCTGGGAAAAATAAAAAAAACTGAGGAAAATGTCAGTGGCTTGTAAGAGAAAGGAAGATGATAAAAGCACGGCAGACCGCAAGCACTTGATGGACGAAACGAATGTCAAACACCATTCTGCCTGTATTTTAAAACAAACATCTTTTCTTGAGGTTGGAGTACTAAAAATTATTAAAAGTACTCAGATTTATACTCCGTATCGGCAAATCGAGAGTCCCATACAAACGAAAGAGCATTTAGTTTTAACCTTGTAATTTCTACAATATACCCTATAAGCTAAGAATCTGCACTTCAACGACATGTGAATTCAAACTTCTCACTTTGTGGCCCTTTCCTGTTTCAGCATGACAATGCCCCAGTGCACAAAGCGAGGTCCATACAGAAATGGTTTGTTGAGATCAGTGAGGAAGAACTTGACTGGCCTGCACAGAGCCCTGACCTCAACACCATCGAACACCTTTGGAATTAATTGGAACGCCGACTGTGAGCCAGGCCTATTCGCCCAACATCAGTGCCCCACCTCATTAATGTTCATCTGGCTGAATGGAAAAAAATCCATGCAGCAAAGTTCCAGCATCTAGTGGAAAACCTTCCCAGAAGACTGGAGGCTGTTAGAGCAGCAAAGGAGGGACAGATTCCATATTAATCCCTTCCGAGATACCAAATTTGGTGAATTCCCACCAATGTAGGGGGTGTTCTATTTAAGGCTTTATAATTTTACAATTGTGTGAGCAGGGCTTTTCATGGCTTTTTTGGCGTTTGGGCTATTGTCGGGTTTATCTTGTTGCTATGATGGAATTTGAATTGTTGGTGGTGAATTTTTATTTTTATGAACTCACAGATAGACGCTATTGTGTTAACACTAAGAACTTAGGGTTATCACTTTTTGAATATAATTAAAACAGTCTAGAATGGTTCATTTCTGATGTTCTATTACGAAAGGTTACCTCAGATTCAGCCCAGGTTTTCGTCTCGCGGACTAAATGAAAGCAGCGGCCCTGATGTTCGCTCCACCCAGAAGGACAGTAATTCACGTACCATTCCACGCTAGCCCCATGAGATACTGAGGGGCACCAACATACAAAAACAAGGATGCTTAAACATATTCTTCAGTCACATAGCCATTCTGCTTTTGAAAATTATCTTCCAAAGAGATAATTCCCTATGACTTTTAGAATATAGGCATTATTCCTGCAAATATTGTTTAAGCCTATCAAAACTTTCTAGCAATGGTAAGCTCAAACCAAGATCACTGATTATTTGTCTAAAAACCACAAATTCTGTGTAATTGTTTGAAGAAAAGTTTTAATGAACATCACAGCTTAAAATTGTTACACAAATTTATCAAACTATGTGTACAGCTGAGTATTTCGGAGAATAAACAGGACTCACCCAAAGCTATGCCTGAGAGGATAGTAGCGCAGAGGAGCACTGATATTGTGGAGACCATGATGAACCTTCAAGGGACAGGAGAGAGAGAATATTGGGTGATACAGACAAATGACCCATCTTGAAATGCATCATTCAATGCCACAATCTACACAAAACCAAAAATGGATAAGTGCTCTTACCTTGTCATGAAGTGTTAATTAAATGAGTAGGAGTTATTTTGTCTCTGTTGAACAGAACCTCCACTTTATATCACTGAGTTAGGTGGAAGGGGCACATGCTGGGTGGCATACAAATATGAATTGGCCAAAGATCAAATTATTCATATTCTAATATTGTACACACCTCACTGTTAGGCAAATATACGGAAGCCCTGAAGCGCAAGGTGAAAACATTTTTTTTTTTAAAGAGCTAACTTGTTTAATCGGGATAGTAAGCCGTTAATACGAGTTATTATCTCGTTAATACGAGATAGTAAGTCGTTAATACGAGTTATTACCTCGTTAATACGAGTTATTGTCTCGTTAATTCGATATAGTAAGACGTTTATACGAGTTATTATCTCGTTTATACGGCTTGTTTATAAGAGTTATAAACTCGTCTGTAAGGCACGTTTTTACGAGATGTGAACTCGTATATTGAACTGATTCAATTCACATATCAGCGCACAGTAAATTTGAATGACCATTTTACTTGCCCTAAGTGACGAGCACCATATCTGGCAGCAGAGTGATGGTTTAAGGCTTGTTTGTTACGTCAGACCCTTGATGACTTAGAGCTATTTAGCCAACCATGTGTTCTATACTGTCACGGTCTCATCAGTCTAGGGTTGATGTAAAGTTTGATTACTCGCTAAACACACTTCAAAACAGCATAAATACCAAGAAGCTGGCTTACCAATTCACGCAGACCATCAGGCACGCCCTAGGCCCGACTCCCAACCACAGGGTCGTAGTGGAACTCTCAGCCGGGAAACCACTCACTCGGGCAGCCCGGTGCTCTGCCTCCGTCGGCGTCCAGCTAATCGGACTGGGCTCTTCAGTTCGGTTAGTTAATTTAGTTTTCGTAAAGTTTGGTCAATAATAAAAAGGGACAAACACACATATAGGCCAGCATGGCAACAGAGAAGAGATGGGAAAACACACGGCTTTTTGCAGCCAAACACAACCTGGCTCTAAGATGGCCACCGGTCTCAGATCACCCCCCCAGGTTCTTCTTCTTCTTCTTCTTTGGAGTTTAACGGCAGCTTGCATCCTTTGCGTTGCATTACTGCCATCTTCTGGAGTTAGTTAACTCCTACAGTGTCCGTTTTATCAAATTCTTTCCATCAGTCCTGTTCTCTTGAGATATGTGTTCAAATATTTCCTGCCTTGTCCACTTCCACCACACTCCAGAATGTATTTTAAACTGTCTCCTGTTAGGCCTGTTCTTTCCATTCCATCCATCATGTCCTTTCTTTCTAATACATATTTTCTGCAGTTAACAAGAACGTGCTCTACGGTTTCTTGTTCATGACACTGTTCACAGAGTCCAGTTGGATGTTTCCCTATAATTCTGAGAGTCCCGTTTAAGTTACTATGTCCTATTCTAAGTCTGGTCATCACTACCTCCTCTTTCCTATTTCCTCCTCTGTTTCTCTCCCTACCCACTCTTTTTTGTATTATATGTAGTTGTCGTCCTCTTATCTCCTGATCCCAGTACTGCTGCCACTCTTTATAAATTTCCTTCCTTGCTATACTCTTTCCTTCTGCTCTAGAAAGTACAATTGCGGTGTCTATGTTTCCTTTTTTGACAGCTTGTTTGGCTAATTTGTCCACTTTCTCATTTCCCTTAATACCCATGTGCGCAGGAACCCAAATTAATGTGACCGCAGTGCCTTGTTTTACCACCCGTGAATGTATTTCCATTATTTCAAATAATAGGTCTTGGCGATTACTGGATGTACCTAGCTTCAGACTGTACAGAGCAGATGCTGAATCGCTACAAATCAGAGCTCTGCTAGGTTTGGCTTGTTCAACCCACTCTAAGGACCCCCCCAGGTTCCCTTCTCTTCCTCCTTTAAAGCTCGCCACCACGCCTCACTTCCTCTCTTCGCCTATCACATGACCAAACCACTAGAAGGTGCTATCAAAATAAAAGTCCCCAAAAATCCCAAAATAAACCCCAAACCACACAGGAGGGCGTTAGACTGCTCCACTCAGTTTAAGGCCCACGCCAGCCGGCGATGGGTCGTAACAGTCCTCCCTCCTTCAAAAAAAGAAAAGACACCACACAAAAAAAAATAACCATAACACCCTTTCACACTCAAATATATAAAAATATTTTTTCCATTTTCCTCTTTTCTTTTCCTTCCCCGTACCCATGTGGGGCATGGAATCAGCCGATTCCTAAAACCTCAGTTGACCATCTGGTCACTGAGCTAAAATGCCTAAAAACATCTAATACAAAATAGGGAAAACCCCATCACAATTTCCCCAACACATTAGCACTCAGTGACAACACAAAAGCAAAACGCGAGGATCCACGACCCCCCCCCAAATCCAGAATTAAAACGACTCTGGGCCGATTCGCCCCTGTCACCCAATTCCCCTGGATAACGCATCCGCGATGACGTTATCCTTACCGGCGATATGGACCATTCGTAAGCCATACGGCTGAAGGATCAGGCTCCATCGAAACACCCGCGCATTGGAGCTCTGAAACTTTGCCAAAAAGGTCAGTGGGTTATGGTCTGAGTAGACGAGCACTTCCCCAGCCATGCTGGATACATAGACCTCAAAATGCTGGACCGCGGCCACCAGGGCCAAAGCCTCCTTTTCGATGGTGGAATAAGCTCTCTGATGACAATTGAGCTTCTTTGAATAATAGGCCACCGGTTTCTCCACTCCAGCCTCATCCGGCTGGAGAAGGACGGCCCCGATGCCCACGTCACACTCATCCACCGCAAGCCGAAACGGACGCGCAAAATCGGGCACGGCCAGGACCGGTTCACAGGACAGAATGGCTTTCACCTGTTCCAATGCCTGCTGGCATTCCTCGGACCACTCCCACTTTACCCCCTTCCGCAGAAGGTCCGTCAGTGGAGCGGTCACTGAGGTAAAGTTCGGCACAAACTTCCTGTAAAAACCGCACATGCCCAAGATGCGCATCAGCTGGCGGCGGGTCCGAGGGCTAGGGAAATGTACAATCGCCTCGACTTTGGCCAGTCTGGGGAGCACTGTTCCCTGACCCACATGGTGTCCCAGGTAGGTCACCTGACCCCGCCCAAACTCACATTTGGGCAGGTTCACCACCAGGTTAGCCTTAGCCAACCGGTCGAAGAGGAGCCGGATGTGCCGCATGTGCCCCTCCCAGCTGCCACTGTACACCACCACGTCATCAATATAAGTGACGACGTGGTCCAACCCTGCTGTCACCAGGTTCATTAGCCGCTGGAATGTAGCGGGAGCATTCTTTCATTCCAAACGTCAGAACCCGGCAACGGTACAGGGCATCTGGGGTAGCGAACGCCGACACACCCTGAGCACGCTCGCTCAGGGGCACCTGCCAGTACCCCTTAAGCAGGTCGAACTTCGACACAAACTGGGCCTTCCCGATGCAGTCGATGCAGTCATCGATCCGCGGAATCGGGTAGGCGTCAGTCCGTGTCACACTGTTCACCTTCCTGTAATCAATGCATAACCTGAGGGCTCCACCCTCCTTGGCCACGAGCACCACCGGCGAGCTCCACTCACTGGGACCCTGCTCCACAGCACCGATCTCCAACATGTATGCCAGTTCCCGCTGCACTACAGCCCTTTTCTGCGGCGCCAGACGGTAAGGGTGCTGCTTAATTGGGGAAGCACCCTGGGTATCCACATCATGGACCACCAAATCAGTCAGCCCCGGAGTGTCACGAGGTCAAGTCAGTTAACCGGTCATGCAATGATACGCGCGCCTGTGTGTTCTGCAGGCGAGCACCCACCGGCCCCGGATGAGGGCAATCTCCCTCCTCGCTCTCCTCACCTGAGCCAGCCACCATCACCGCACACACCGGCACTCCTGGGTCACGACCCACATACCGCTTCAGGAGGTTGACGTGGCACAAACGCGACTGCATTCGCCTCCCGGGCGTACCAACCACGTAATCACAAGGCCCAACCTTCCTTAAAATGGGGTACGGCCCCTCGAAACGCACTCCCAGTTTCTCACCTCCCGCAGGCAACAACACTAAGACCTGGGCTGCATTCCAATCGCATTTTTTAGCCGTCCTATCTACTTGGTCCTCGTCTGACCCGGAAATCGATCGAGGTCCGCCATCTTTAAGGACATCCCAAACCGCTAAATGCTCCACCGAGGAGCGAGCAGTGGGGAAAGAGGAGGCTCCCGGAGAATCCTTCAGTGAGGAAACACGAGTGCAGCCTTTGCGGAAGTCTTTACTCAGAACGCGTGACGTGTTTGATCCACAATCACATCTGCCGCAGTTGAAAACATGGCGGGACCACTGGTACACAAATGTAAGTGCTTATCGTTCCTTTCTATGTAATTTATAAAGCGCTTTCATTTATAATGTCACTCGTTCTTTCGGACAAACGAAAGGCAAGTTTATTCATGAAAACAGAGACAACAAATATTGTAGTTCAGCGTGTAAGCGTAACATTTAGGACATGTTTCTGTCCCATATAGTTGTTTGTTAGCTAACGTTACTGCATAGGAAACGCAAGCTTCAATTAACCCATGTCCTTTCAAAACTGTATACAATTTTATATTGTACGCTATGCAATAGGCTATGTTACGTTTAGCCTATGTTCACACTGTTGAATGCATCCCGGCAAGTAGGCTAACTGAGAAATAGGCTCTACAGTCGCTGCTCGATTTCCAGTGTAACAACTGAAACATGAACACGCAGCTGCTTTGCGTTTAAAATATATGTTTTGTATGACAGAAATAATGTTATTTCAGTCTATGTTATTGCATTTGCTGTCTTTGACTGATGAAATGCACATTAGGCTAGCTTATTAGGATAGGCTACTATTTTGCATCATGTAGCATACTTACATATGTCATGTCAGAATTATGGGCTTGTGAAGCCCCTTGACACATGCCGTTGTGATTTAGGGCAATACACAGACATTACTAGCTGGTTTTTACTTGCAGGTCTGTTGTGTCATTTACAGGGACAGATGAGAGCACCCTCAGCCTCATTCGGCTGAGGTGTGAGAATGAGCATCTGTTTACGGGGAAGAGGCATGTAGCAAAGAAAGCTTGGGGGTGAGTCATTACTGACATTCTATAATGTGTGATGTCACATAGAACTAAAATATGTTACACAGAAACATTGGCAATAAGCCATTTTTTATGTTCTTGCAGGACCATGTCACTGTCCATATTGGTGTTCCTACATGTCATAGATTAATGTTGACGGAATCACTCCTCAGCACCATGATTCATGTCTTGTGTTGAAGTAGTTAATTGTATGCAAATGACAACTTCTGATATCCCTAATGTAAGTGTGATGGCAAGAGGCATGCCTGCCCCTGTAAATGGATAACACATAAACATGTTATGGCATGGCAGTAATTGTTGTAGGGCACTTGGGTATGGTATGGTAACATGTGTTGTTTTCCTCAGTGAAATTCTTCAGCAGATGGGCCTACAGGGCCAGGTGAGCCCTGCCCAAATAGCCAAAAAATGGGACAACCTCAAGGGAAAAAATAAGGTGAGGTTCAATTTGTGATGTTGTTCTTTAGCAAATTTTTAGTTTATCTTACATAGTGAAACACAATTCTGCCTGTGCAATTGGCTCACCTTCACCCTTATATATTTCCTTGTAGGCCCTCAGATGCCCTGCTACAGGGACGGGGACAGACAGGGGAGAGGCCACAGCAGCCACATGGCCATGGTTTACTGCAATGCATGAGGCCATCGGGGGGAGGCCATCTATTGATCCTCCTGTCCTGATGGACTCATGTGTTGCAGAAAACCCGGCACATGTGGCTGATGAGGCCTCAATTGGCACTGGCTCATCTCTTCCTGGATTTGTGGCGGTCACTTGTAGCCGGGCGTGTGTGGAGGAAGAGGATGCACAGCCTTGGCTCAAGTAGCCTCCCACTGGAGGATGATGATTGGCCATCCACCTCTGCCTGTCCCCCACCCCCCAAAAGGAGAAGGACCAGTGAGGGAGCCGTTCTGCAGTTCCTCAGGGAAGATGCTGCCAGAGAGGAGGAGCGGTTCCGGGCCACACAAGAAAGCTTCAACAAACTATTGGAAATTTTTGAAAAGATGTTGAATAAAATGTAAATAGTTCACATAAGTGTTTGTCAATTTTTTACTTGTGTTTTTACCTTTTAAGATATAGTTGTCATCTGAGTGACCCCTTCTGCAGCACAGAACAATTTGGGAGAAAGAAAGACACAAATACTAACAATACTACTTTGCTGATCGTGTAAGCTTCAGGAGGGTAATAGTTGGGCTATTTCTGGCTTATCGGTCTCTTTACTGGTAACTTCAAATGAATGTCTTCCTTTTTGTAAATTCAAAGTAGTCAGCCTACATTCATTAATGAATGTGTGATTTGCAGTCTTTATTGGAATTGACTGTTTTTCTTTTACTGTAATTATGTACTCTTAATTACACTTCTTGATTTGTTGCTTCCACCAGGTTACTGTCCGACTGATCTATGGACGAATTACGTGATTGAATTGAGGATTGTAATTTCTAATAATTATGAAATGATGTGAAATAGATTTTTACTGCAGGATAAGTGAGGGGTTCTACCACGCAATATTGCCTGTGTTCAGTATTCAGAGCTCTGAAAATTTTAACAAGGGCACTCACTGACTGTTGGAAACGCTGGATTCAGAAAATAGACATTTTACAGAATCCTCACTTCCCCAACAGGTGGTTGACATACATTGGTGTCAAAGTGGTATGCTTAGTGTGTTTTTAAATAAATAAAGATTATAATGAAAATGTGGCACAGAAAAGATGTATGAAACTGATATGTTAGTATTCGGAAGTGATTTTATTCACATTAACATAACAAATAAAACATGTGGATGAACACTATGGACAGAGAGAGGGGCTGCAAGGGATAATATACAAACATTAAAAAAGAACACACTAACAAAAAGCTCGCCTGTATAAATAATAATTTGAACAATTGACAAATTACATATAATCGTGTTCGTTGAGTGCTACTGGACACACATTTGGAGCAGACAGTTGCCCCGCCAGTCGGTCTCGCCGGCCATGTCCAATAATTGGATACCGCAGCTGATTTGATGGGACTGCATGAAGTGTCATTTGTAATGTGCTCCGATTTTAACGAACAAACATGCGTTCAAGTCCATTGATGAATTGCTGGGACTGGCCATTGAGCGTGTGGAATATCGGCGTAGCCTACTTACAATTTAAATTATTCTTCGTGTGATCTTTATTCACACAGTAATAAATAGCCGGTTGTTGTGGATGTGTTAATGGGACACTGTACGTCAAACACAAACACCTGTAATTGAGAGACAATATCCTTATTTCCCATGTCATTTTCACATCTGTCAAATTCCACGGGAGAAAATCATTGAAAATAATTGTGATAACTTCACAGTGCAATATAGCGTCAAATAAAACAATAGCTTATACCATTTTGCATGCAAAAACAAGCTCAGAGATAAAAATACGATAGGCTACAAAACAATCCGTTAGCCTTCATGGCCACTGACAGGTGATACGGCTTTCTTTCTTTTTTTGACAGGTGATACAGCTGTGCAACACGTCATTAGTAATTGACGTCGCTTCAGCTGACGCTTGCCTGAGCAAGGACATTCCATTTGCTTAATTCATGTTGCCTTGGTTGCTGCGTCCTCGTATGTGATCCTTGGATCCTTTCCTTATGGCCTCCACTGGGTGGAGCTAATGAGCGAGGAAAGGACCGAGGAAAAGATGCAAGCAGTAAAAATATGGGATTGGAATGCAGCCCTGGTCTCCCACCTCAAAGGAACGATACCGAGCCTTTCGATCATGCCGCTGCTTCATTCGTTGCTTCGCCCCCTTCAGGTTCTCCTGAGCTATAGTGCAGGCAGTTCACAGACGATCCGAGAACACAGCCCCATGCTGCAGAGGGTCCTCAGGGCATTGCACCCCCACAAAACGCTCCTTCAGCAGACGCAGAGGCCCTCGGACCTCATGGCCATACACTAGCTCAAATGGCGTGAAACCCAGGGGCTCACTCACCGAATCTCGCACCGCAAACATGAAGAACGGCATAGCTACATCACAATCCTGTGGCCACTGGGTGCTATAAGCCCGCACCATTTCCTTCAAAGTATGATGGAAACGCTCAATAGCTCCCTGCGACTGCGGATGACCAGCTGACGACGTCACCTGCCGAATACACAGCTTGTGCATCACTGCCTGAAACAATTGGAAGGTAAAATTACTGCCACGGTCACTCTGCACTTCCAGCGGAAGACCATAGCGAGTGAAAAACAATAAGAGCGCCTCTACAACCAGAGGGGTCTTGATATTACGCAGCGGCACCGCCTCCGGAAACCGCGTGCACACGTCCAAAATCGTCAACAGATATTCATTCCCTTTTTTGGTCCTAGGTAATGGACCAACGCAGTCAATCATGACCCGCGCAAACGGCTCAGACACCTCGGGTAACGGACAAAGGGGAGCAGGCGGAGGAGTGTGTCGGGTCTTCCCGGCCTTCTGGCAGGCATCACAAGACCGACAGAAACTCACCACATCAGCCCGAAACCCCGGCCACCAAAAGTGCCGTCCCAGCCGATCCTGTGTCCTTCTCACCCCTCCATGCCCTGCCATGGGTCCCTCATGCGCCAACCTCAAGGCCCTATCCCGGTAACCCTGAGGCAACACCACTTGCTCCACCAGGCTCCACGCCTCCGCGGGACGCCCCGGCGGCCGCCAACGGCGCATCAACACACCATCCCGCACATAACATCCCTCGGACACCTCCTCAGTCCCCTCCACGGCATCCGCCATGCTCAGAACGGATGATAGAGTGGAGTCCACCTGCTGAGCCTCAATTAACGCAGACCGACTCATCCGGGGGTCCTCCTGCACTTCCCCTAATGCAGCAAAGAACGTCCCAGCCAAACCCTCCAGCGGGACTCCAGCTTTACGGGAGGGCATAGCCCCTCCCACCTTAGCTTGGGCCCGCGTAACCACACACGCAGTGAAAACTTCAGGGAACTCCTGTTCTAACTGCTGCGTTTCCGCCTGCTCACACGGCACCATTGACACAACGGGCCTAGCACGCACCTGATCACCAGCCAGGTCATTACCCAGCAACAAACTGACCCCTTCCACCGGAAGCGATGAAACTAGGCCCACCGTCACTGGGCCAGTAACCAAGTCTGAGCACAGATACACCTCCCTCAAGGGAGCTGCCTCAACTGCACCCCCTATACCCGTCACTAATATTACTCTGCCGTGAGACACAGGCTCAGGCCAATCAAAAACACTCGCCAATAACAATGATTGTGCGGCCCCCGTGTCACATAATACAGTAATTGGCACCTTCTCTCCACCTGGAGCCACCGACACCAACCCAGCCGATGTAAAAGGCTCATAACCGGTCGGCGTCACCGAAGAGCGGGAATCCGTCCCATGACAGCACAACACGCTCTCACCTCCAGTCAGAGAAGCCACCAGCGCAACAGCCTGGGTCCGACTTTCCGGCCCACTACGTTTTGGACATTGCGAAATCACATGACCGGGCTTCTTACAGCCATGACAAATAATTTCACAGCCCCACCCAAGCTGCGGACACCGAGACTTAATGTGACCAGGCAGATTACAATGATGGCATACCAATGGTCTACGAGGTGCCTCAGGAGCTCTGCCCCCCTGAGGTCCCCCTTGCGTGCCTGAAACCTTTTCAGCCTCTGACCGGCTAACGTCAGGAACCCGTTTACGCTCATGCCACCGTCCAGTAGACCCAGAGTGAATAATATCTATAAAACGAGTCAGCCAACTCAGCGGCTCGTCTGAGAGTCTTTACCTCCCTCTCGCTAAGGTACAATTCCAACTCGCGGGGAACACTGGTCTTAAATTGCTCCAACAGGCATAACTCTCTCAGCTCCTTCCAATCATACACCTCAGAAGCTGTGAGCCACCGATCAAAAACTATCTCCTGTTGGCGACTCAAATCAAGATACGTTTCACTCTGACCACGCCGCAATGAACGAAACTTCTTCTGGTAGGTCTCTGGCACGCCCCCATAGGCTGCCAACACCGCCTTCTTAAGGTCACTATATTCCAAGCTACTAAGAGGGTCGAGGGCCGCCATTGCTGACATTGCACGCCCTTTCAACTCCTGCTGAACCATCATTGGCCACCGGTCCTCCGGCCAAGCCAATTCAGCAGCTACCCTCTGTCGTGGAAATTCCCAACTCACTCACAGTGCAGCAAAGTCTGTCCTTGACAGAGTCACAACAAAAGCCGTGTTAACACTGAATAAGAAGTTTATTTGCAGATAAACCAATGAGAGAGTGCTCGTTAAAGCTCTCTCTGCCATACAGCAGAAATTGCCAACCCTTTATACATTTCTTCAAAGACCAGGTCATAAGGGGCGGATTTCATAGACATGGAAGAAATACAGATAGGTCAAAGGGAAAGATAGAGGTATTTCTCTTTACTCCTAAGCAAGGGCCCCTCCTTTACATTCAGACAGTTCAGAAGAAAGATAGCTCTTTCTCACACAAGAAACATAAACATTTCAATTCACTACAATGTGACCTTCGATAGATATAACACAGACACAGATGGTACAGCGTGATCCAGCTCATGGGCAGCCTGCAGGCCCCTGTTCTCCTACCATGCCCTTTACTGTTAAGACTAAGAACTAGAAGCAAGGTATAAGAAAAGCTGACTGGTAAGTCTCTATATTAATATCTAAATATAAGTAAACATTTATCAATGAAAATTACTATCACATTCCTCCCTTTTATCATTCTATGATAACTCTTCAATTTTCTGATACATTCTACCTCATTGGTTTAATACACAGTAAATGGTTACATAAAGACAGAAAAATCATTACATTGGTCCTCGTGTGGATATGTGCGATGCATACTCTAGGAAAAAGGGGGAACTGCTTTCCCCAACTCCCCTCCTCAGGGCAGCCGAATATTATTCCAAGATACCAGCAGATACATGCACATTACACATTTTGATTATACAGAGGAGAAAAATAATCACACGTAAAAAGAATTTAAGCTAATTGATTATAAATGTACTACTGATTAGTCCTTTAACATCTAAAGAAAAATATAAAAAACCTTCATATGGTGTTCTTTCAACCACATCCTTGATGTTAAACCTTTAACCTCTCAACTTTCAGACACATCCTGCTCATCTTACCCCCACTTAATGGGGCCTCCTTCTAACACTCCTCAAAGAGGAAGTCAGTAGTCATCTGAGAATTGTTTAAGAGGGAAGTCAGTTACTCCCTCTTGTTCAAGATCCAGATAATGTAGCTGAAGATAGTGACCTACAGCAGCCTGGGTGAGACGGGCAATACAAGCACGTATTAAAGGCACCCCACAGCAACAGAGAAATATGAGTAGAACTAGAACGATGGAAATAGGCAAGAAAATCCTCAGTAAGGTTTTCTTCCAACCTGAGAGGAGATTAAAGAACCAATCTTTACTGTCATCGACCTCCCTCTCTACCAGTGAATCACGAAGCCTAGTCATATTTCGAAGTGCCTGCTGTATGATCTGTCCATCCTCATCATAATGTGGTATGTACGTACAACATGTTTCCCCCACCATTACACAAACCCCCTCATGCTCAGCAGTAATCTGATCCAGTACCATGCGGTTCTGCATGACCATTAATCGCAGTGATGTCAGTTCAGATCTAATGCTGTCAGATACTAGCACTGAGGAGTTAATGTATTGGAGAAAAGTGTACCTAGTAACCTCTACTTCTTTAGAAACCTCCATTAGTCCCATTTGGGGAAACAAACCTTGAAAAAACTTAGAACCTCCTGTCCACAGTCGATGATCTGTAGGTACGGGATTCTCATCCCAGAATCCTCTCTTAGCCCTGTGTAGACGACCTGTGGAGTGACTATATGTGGATAAGTCAGGAATTACATATGTGGAATCGTATAAAGCAATGAGAGCACACACTCTACTCCAGTCAGGAGAAGAGGGGGGGGGGGGGGGAGCTGTATAAACTGAATGCCCACACAGCCAATACCAATCACCTAACATCCTGCTCCCAAGGCGAGAGGGGGGCACGGCTCCGGAGCAGTTGGCAGTTAGTGTGCTATCCCAAGGTAATGAGATAGCGTGTGCCTGGTTCGACCTGCACACATAAGCAACCATATCTGGGTCCTTTCTACAGGAACTAGAAAGATTATTCAGACAGTCAAAACAATCATGCAGCTGTATGGCCGGACAGTCACAAACAACTCTTTTACACTGATCCCTGTCTAACTTTCCCAGTGCATTAGAACCGTTACCTATAACACACCATCCAAACTTCATATCATGTTTAATTACGACTGGACCAGGCATTTTCCATGATACCTGTGGCCATGCTAGGTAATCATTCAGGAAAAAATAATTCTTGTTAAACACTAGAGAACGCAATTTTGACAGATTTAATGGCACAGAGAAATTGGCTTCACTCCACCGTTTTCTCATACCTGGGTGAGCACTTAGTCCCATTAAACATATTGCATGCTCATCCTTCAGATTCTGTACCTGTAGAAGAGGGTCTGCTGTGGAAGGCATGTGAGAGCAAACATAACAAGACTGGTCAAAGTGTTGTTTTGCAGTCCACTCAGCATAACGCCACCAAGAGTTAGTAGCATAATGATGCCTCGCATGTCCTCGTGGCAGCCAATCTTCGTTCCCAGTGGTGGCATACCTTTTAGGCCTCTGAGTCATTACAGCTGTACTGTTTGGCTCAGTGGCATTGATGTAGAGCTCATGAATCAGGAGAATGGGTAACACAGTTATGAGGCTTGCTAGGCATATCAAAAGTGTACCTACTCCGAGGCTGCAGCCTGCTCTTCTGAAGGGAGGGATTGTACCCCTCTGCTCTTCTGCTGTAGTGTGGCATGTTGGGAGCTGGTATTACCATCACGTGCTCCTTGAAGTGGTGGTTCTCTTTGAGTTTTTAAACTCCGTGAGAAACGTCGTCGCCCTTCTCGTCGGTCGAGGTGGGTCTTTCAGTCTTTCACCCTTATCCCTCCTGTGGTGCTGGCGGAGCTCTTTTGCAGTGGCTGGCGTGAACCCAAGAGGCGCGGCCGTCCACTCGCACAGCTGTGGGCGTGGTGAGTAGTACCTGGAACGGTCCCCTCCACCTAGGCTGGTGCCACTTCTTTCTCCGGAAGTCTTTAATCACTACGCAATCTCCTGGCTGCAGATCGTGCAGGGACCCGCTGGCTGGTTCTGGGAGAGCTGCTTTCGCCTGTTGGTGCACAGATCTTAGAACATTTGTTAGCTTAACACAGTAACTCACCATTCGAGTGTCTGCTAGGTTTCCGTCCAGCATTAGGCCTGGGGGTTGACATCCAGTCCTCATGGGCCGTCCTGTGATCACCTCGTATGGAGACAACCATGTGACAGCATGGACCCTTCCCCGCATACCTGTAAGGACAATTGGCAGGGCCTGGACCCAATCCAAACCGGTTTCTGCCATTACTTTGGTTAACCGATTCTTAATGGTTCCATTTGCCCTCTCTACCGCCCCCCCACTCTGGGGGTTGGTAAGCACAATGGAACTTCAACCCATTTTGAAAACATATCAATGAACACCAACCAATATTTCTTACCTTTGCATGAGTTAAGTTCAATGAAATCCATCATAAAATATTCAAAAAGTTATTGTGAAGCTGGGTGGGCCACATTTGGAACGTTCTGGCCCCGCCCAGAATTATTCACAACACAAATAACAATTTTTGACAAAAAATTTTGCATAGGTGGAAAATCCACTTGTGTCCCAATGTCTGGACAGCAAAGATAGCATTCCCCCTTTTTACACATGATCAAATCCATGTGTCAACTTAGCATAGTAAGGAAATAAAAACCCGAGGTAAATAGGGTGTACCAGTGAGGTGTCTGTGGAATCAGCAGCTTGTGTGCGCAGACTGAAAATTGTGTTGGGAGGGGCTGATGCTGTAGCCTTGGGGGCTCAGCAGCAGAGTTACCTTGAGAGATAACAGCTGGCAGGCTTGTGTGGGCAGTGCATTTACAAATAGCAATGGATGCAGGCAAAATAATGGCCTCTAAGAGGCAGCTTACCAAGTGTCCATTCTGTACAGCTTTACCCATTGAAGTGAGAAAGCCTCTGTGCTTCCAAAGTGTTCCAAAATCATTACTCCAAAAGCATACCTGCTGTATGTGAAAAAGAAATCACAGTTTTACCTTCAGCCAAATAGCAGGCGCGTGTGAGAGCGAAAAGTTCAGCAGCCTTCACTGAGAGGTGTCCAGGAAGGCGGGCTGACTCCAGAACTTGATGATGCATCACCACTGCATAGCCAAATTGACTGTCACCTATGTGGGGACAGAGACTGGCAGAACCGTCAACAGAAAATCTCAAAGTCTGCATTTGAAAGGGAGTGGTGGCGAGGTCAGGACGGGGAGAGAGAACTTGATCTGAAACATGAAAACAATTATGTGGCTCCCCATCCTCTAGAGTAGGAAGCAACAGGCCTGTGTTTTTTCCACCGTGCTCCTGCATGAGCACAGCCAACATATAACTAGCCGCTCTTCACTTACTGTAAAAGTAAAACATTTATTAATCTCAGGCAGCCCAAGCGTGGGCGCGCTTGCCAATACAGTTATGCGTTTGTCGAAATCTGCGCATGCGCGGTCAGTCGAAGTCACATTGTCAAATGCTACTAGTGTCTGGCCGTGAGCCAGGTCCTGCAGAGACTGTCAGTTTTGCATAATCTGGAATCCACTGCCTGTAATAAGCAGTCACACTTAAAAAAGACATTCGTTGTTTCTTAGTCCGTGGTTTTAGTAGATCCAGAATCGCTTGGATTCTGCTATGTCCCAAAGTTTTACCGTCAGCTGAAATGTCATGACACAAATACACAGTTTTGTTTTTGTTTTGTTTTTTTCAGTCTGAACCTTATCAGCAGAGACGTTGTCTCCCCGTTTTAATCTAAACAAAAATTGTTTTTTGTTTTTTTAACAGTATTAGAGAGAGTCTGCTTCACATGTGGCCTGATCAGGAGAGCAGACTAAAATGTCATCTACATACTGAATTAAAGTACTTTGGCCTGAAGAAAATTGGAACAGTTCCAAGTTTTCTTGTAGCGCCGCAGAAAACACAGCTGGAGACTCAGCATACCCCTGGGGCAGCCGAGACCAAGTGTAATGTTTACCCTTAAAAGTAAAAGCGAACCAGTACTGGGAATCCACATCAACCGGAATACTAAAGAATGCATTCGCTAGATCGATCACAGAGAAACATTTAGCATTGCCCGGGACATGAGCTAGAATGGTGGTGGGGTTTGGCACAACCGGAGCGCGCTGCTGAATTGCACTATTCACAGCCCGCAAATCTTGCACAAAACGCCAAGACCCATTTGCTTTTTTAATAGGTAATATAGGCGTATTGCATGGAGAATTTGGACAGGGAACCACAACACCAGCTTTAAGCAATGCTTCAAACACAGGGACAATCCCCTTCTCAGCCTCCGGCCGTAAGGGATATTGTCGTTTGCATGGTCTGTATTCAGATTTAGGAGTTACTTGAAGTGGAGTAACTCCATCTATGAGCCCGACATCGTATGGGGACGTTGCCCACAATTGTGAAGGAATTGCACTGAATTTTGAGTCTGACAACTGTAGATATGAATGTGTTTCTGCAACCAATTCATGAATGCTACAATCGACCGTCAGAGAATGTTGGAACTGGTACGCAGTGACGCGTAAAGAGGGAGAATATTTGGATAATTCTCCTCTCTGTTCCCAGTCTGTGGTGCTCAAACACAATTTCACCCATGGTCCCGTGTCCTCCCATTTTTTATTAGAGGCTTTGCACAGTGACACATGGGGTACACTTCCCGCAATAGAATAGAAATCATTCTGTTCTGAGCTCAATTCTACAGACAATGCACAAAAATCGCAACCGATTAAAAACAGTGTAGCTCTGTGAGTCTGTCTCAATTACTTAACCATTTACTGTTAGCCATTTCAATGGCTTTCGCTGTGACTGGGCATCTCTCCAGATCCCAGGCATAGAAAAACATCTCTGCGCTTTCTGCCGTAGCAGCTCTGTCAATTGTTAAACCGTCAGTATCACAGTGTACAACTAATCCTAGTTTACACATCAAGTCTCTACCAAGCAGGTTTACTGGACAAACAGGGGAAAATAAAAATGCATGTTTAACAGTGATGTTCTTTTCTGAATTGAAATCTTGTACCTTCAAAGGAACTGTAAATTTCTCTAGCGTAGTACCACCCCCAGCATCTTGGCTGAGCAGAGTTTTACCACTAAACAGAGGGAGTTTTGAGCTCCACAATTTAGCCGCTATTACAGACCTACAAGCTCCTGTATCCACAATGAAGTCTAACGCTCGCCCATCGACTTTTAATGTCCATTGTGGCAATGCCAGCGGAGCAGAATGATACAAAAAAGCAGCAGACTCACCACTGTCCGTCTTTTCCTCTCCAGCAAAACATCATTGTTCTTGTAATCCATTTTGACCCCATGGGTTTTGGAAAGTGATGTTCTCCGCAGGGGGCCAATTATTGGGGTTAGGGGGATTTTTACATCCACGAGCCCAATGTCTCCTCTGTCCACAATTGCGGCAAACATCAGAATCTCTGTTGGGATTGGATCCCTGTTGGTTCCAGCCTTTTCGGCCGCCACCTCCACGACCTCTTCCGCGACCCCTCAGGTGTTGCTGCTTTCCGCGGGCACCATCTCGGTCAGGCTGGTAGGATTGGAGCCGTGCCAACTGCAGCTGAGAACTCACTTTGTCGCGTTTCCTCCTCTCCTTGTTATTCGTCTCATGGTCTTGTTCCTCGCAATGGATGGCATGCAGGAGAACATCTTTTAGCCACCTGTTTTGCCAGCCAACGCAGGAGGCTTTAGTAGCAATCCCCACCAGTTTCTCCAGCCCATGCAGGGAAACAGTGGGTCAATTGGAGTTAGCCTGAAGTTGGGCGGAAGTTTTTCAAACACCTGTTCAGGCTCTGTTAACTGTCCCGTGGAATCTGGGCTGGCTGACCGAGGCTGCTGGTCAGTCCGCTCCTCCCGTCTCTCCGCTGGATGATGAGGGCAGAGTAGAGCTGGAATCTGCTGTCGCAGCAACTCTGGAATCTCCTGCCTGAGCAGGGGGGCTGTGGGAGCCCTGCGGTCCGCTGCAATCTGTTGATAGTAAGCTGGAGGACAAGCTGAGCAATCCAGCTCCAGGTCAATTTTGTGTATACTTGCGAGCTGTCTTACATCGGGATACAGAGAGCTACAGGTATGCACAGCTTTGGACACTGAAATGTCCGCATCCAATTGGCTTTCAGCTTTAGAATTAGCAGAGTTTTTAGTTTGCTTTACCTGTCTCATTTTTGACTCTTTACTCCACATCTCTACCGCACTCCAGTCAGGATGCCATACATTTTTAAACTTCCCATTCTTCTCTTCACACACTCGCAGCCGCATTTTCAAGCACTCAATCTGTACCGGGCTAAAAGAGCCTTTTTCGGGGAAACCGAATTCTACCCATTTACCACACTGGTATGTGGCTTCCGGACCATATTTGTCATGCATTATTTTCTTCGGACCCGTAAATTCGGGATCCTGCACCTTCGAATTGTTCGAACCCATTTTTCACAAGTGCGTCAGCCCCACCACCAGTCTATACCGTATTACTTATAAGGTTTTAGCTGGTGTATCACACACCCGTTTTAGTCAGAATCAGTTTCAGAGTCTGAACTCCCTAGAAACGTCTCCTCACTATCCGGATGAATTTGAAGTCTACCGTCCTCCTGCGCAATTTGTCTCTCAATTACTGTTCCCTTTTCATCATTTGCACTTATTGACAAAACATGAAACCTCATTACAAAGACCCCGTCTTTGTTTTACCTAGGATTTAGTACTGGAGTGCCCAACTTGGCCTCCCTAGTTTGAAATCACCTGCAGCAGTAACTTCTGCTGAGCGTGATGTACCCGTCGGTCCCTTCGTCAAACTTCTAGTACTGATTTTGATGTAACCTCACCTGTGGTTCTTTTTCTCTAGGATTGCGTATTGATCACTCCAAACAAACGCCGTCCTCTTTCAGGTCCGGTCGCCGCCGTCCTTCCGTTAGGTAACTGACTACAGTAACCTGTTGAAGGGTTGCAGCTTCGGGGTACCAGACTCCCGGCAGTGATCACTGTCTACTCCTTTTCCGATTGGAGAGGGGTCTGTCTTGGAGAAAAATCAAGTTAGCAATCCCATCCTCGTCGCCAAATTATGTCGTGGAAATTCCCAACTCACTCACAGTGCAGCAAAGTCTGTCCTTGACAGAGTCACAACAAAAGCCGTGTTAACACTGAATAAGAAGTTTATTTGCAGATAAACCAATGAGAGAGTGCTCGTTAAAGCTCTCTCTGCCATACAGCAGAAATTGCCAACCCTTTATACATTTCTTCAAAGACCAGGTCATAAGGGGCGGATTTCATAGACATGGAAGAAATACAGATAGGTCAAAGGGAAAGATAGAGGTATTTCTCTTTACTCCTAAGCAAGGGCCCCTCCTTTACATTCAGACAGTTCAGGAGAAAGATAGCTCTTTCTCACACAAGAAACATAAACATTTCAATTCACTACAATGTGACCTTCGATAGATATAACACAGACACAGATGGTACAGCGTGATCCAGCTCATGGGCAGCCTGCAGGCCCCTGTTCTCCTACCATGCCCTTTACTGTTAAGACTAAGAACTAGAAGCAAGGTATAAGAAAAGCTGACTGGTAAGTCTCTATATTAATATCTAAATATAAGTAAACATTTATCAATGAAACAGAAAACAGAAAATTACTATCACACCTCTCAAATAGCTCGAAAAATGCCTCAACATTACTCTCACTAAACTTGGGCATAAAGGCCCGAAACTCGGCAAAATTGAAAGTAGGCTCTCGCCCCTGAACCACAGGGCGCGCTGCCTTAGCCAATTCCAAATGGTGCACCCGCTCTCTCTCTCTATCTTGCTCTTCCCAAACGGTCTCCAGCTCAAGAGCATCTAGTAGGAGCATGGCCAGCTGAGGCCTCAAAGTGCCATCAGGGACCTCCACTTCATACTCCGCTGCTAACTCTACCAGCTGGGCTTTCTTCAGCCCCCTAAAACCAGCACGAGTAGGCAACGAACACGCCATCCCAACTGAAAGAGCCACCGCGAGACACAGCAATGCCCACACACGGTTACTATCGTTCACTGTTACACTGGATCACCAAGCCCACTTGGTGCCAGAATACACCACAATCATATACTTATGGCGCCAAACGCCTTCACTACTATGCGCCTACGCGGCTATCCACAAAATCAGGCCCACCAACAAACAGGGCCTAACTAAGCCCCAGAGTCAAACACAAGTACACCAAGTGCTAACCAAGGCTACACAGCATAACAATTTGTACCAACAAGTGGCACAAAAAAATACAGCGGTGCAGCACACAGTCCACTGCACACCACTGAACATTACAATACATGTAGCTTCCAAAATCCGAAAGCCACCGTTGCAATATTTCCCCCAAATTCTCCCCAATCACACACAGTTATCCAAAACTATGCCTGCACTTGCTTAAACTATCGCTATCTTACCGCAAATCCACAATCAGCTAGTTTCCAACTAGCCTAGCCATCGAGCTACTGCCTCAAATAACAAGCCAGAATACTTTCCGCCCAACACCGTCTCAAACGATTCTTTAACCGCAGAATTCCGTGCGTACGCGGCTACTCCGCGCTCATGGACCTACAGGCAACTTTAACCACGCTAGCTACTTCCAACAGATCCTCGCTAAACTAAGCGTGTATCCTTTAGCAGGCCAATAGACCCCAAAGCACCTTCAGCGCAAAGAATCGTTTGCACGTAACTAAACTACAAAAATAGCCCACAATGCTTGCGAATCTCCCGTTTTCAGCACTTCAGCTCTATAGCCACACTCGACAGTATTTGCGAATTAACAGTGATAGCACCCTTCACCAAAAGCTGAGTTACTACCCCCTAATTCCCATAGAGATCCATTCAAATGCAGAGAGGTTATAGTATCGCTTGTAGGAGTACCAGAAAATAATTTATATTGTTGGGTCAGATATCAGAAAGTCATGGCATGCAAAGGATATGCGACCAAATATTTTAAATGATTACTTCATTCTACTTTATGTTAAACAGTCCAACATTTTTCGATGCACGAAAATGTATGTACAAAAGGGTGAACTATGTGAAAACACCCTGAAAGTAAAGCTGACAGTCTGCACTTCACCCTCATTGTCATTGTATCCTTTCAAACTCAAAGTGCTGAGTGCTAGAGTACAAAAGCAAAAAAAACATATGTCACTGTCCAAGAAATTATGGCGCCCACTGTGTATATAAAAATCTCAATATCATAATCAAATAATGTTTAAAAAAGTTTTTATTACTTGAATTTTGTATGTGTCTAAATTGTAACAATATGTACTTTGGATCATCACGTTTTGAATATAATTAAAATAGTCTAGAATATTTCATTTCTGGAGTTCCATTTTTTATGTTTCATGGCTGCATTCAGATCAGTCTCTGCTCATGCTCAATGATTGTGTTCCATATTCCTAAACTAATCATCGGTTAGTTTAAATATTGTTCTATATCTTTGGAATTACAGTGTGAAAATAAAAATGACAAACAACGAAAAACTTTGATTATCATTATGATTCAAATGACCCTACAAATAAAATAAATAAATTCCTGTCCAATCAGTGACATAAAATTGGATATCTTCGAGCTATCCAACTTGGTGGCGTGGGCTGTCCAACTGGGCGGTGCGGGCTGTCCAACTGGATATGTGGTGTCTAGTTTGCGGCTGCTTTTGAACTGTTCAGCCTACCATACAAAACATCTTTTAAAATACAGTCCCATGCAAAAACATCTTAGCTTTCCCACACCTTTTCTGGTGTGTCCCATCGTACACAAGCCAACGGCAAAAGCCATAGCCCTGTTTTGCAATGGAAAACACAGACTAAATGAGTGAAAATGATAGAAAAAAAACCTGACAAACCTGTTATTTGTCAAGTCATATTGGGATCTCTTCAATAGCTTCATTGGAACCTGCTGGAGGGCACAGCTAGGAACTGATACAAAAGCCCAGCCAGTCATTTGTTTCAGAAAAGCAACCTTCCCAAATAAGTCAGACCTTATTCATTAATGACCTTTTTCATTATTGTTCTATTGTTACTTTGTTTTTTAATTTGTAAACTGCTTTGAACATCAAGTATGAAAAGTGCTATATAAATAAAGTCACAACTAACTAACATTGTGTCCAAAATTCATACAGAAGATTCATACAATAAGATTTACATGTTTTTTGTGATAAATGCCAGGTGCAGTTGGAATGTTTGAGTATGTTTTGAATGTTGTGAATTAAATATTCCCTAATTTTTTTATAGTTACCATATTATTGAGGACATGCGGCTTTTTCAATCGGCTTGCTGTGGGAGCAAATCCTCTCTTGTCTGGAGGTTAAAACACCCAGACAGCAATTATTGAATACCTGGAGAAATGTATTAAAAGAGACACACAGCAGCCTTTTAAGTGAGCTGCTTGTTCCTCTTGATACAGAGGGTTACATCAGTCATTCAATCGAAAGGAACACATGGACGGATACTTTTGGTGACATTTAATGTCATTCCAGCCTCTTGGGCCTGAGGGTAAAACATGAGAGAGTAATCAGTGTGTGTTTTTCTATAATAGGTGACTTGCAGTGATAGGGGGAAGGAGAGAATGCCTACCTCCATAGTTAGAGTGCACACAGTCCTCTCCTCACCTCGAGCTGTTGGGCTGTCCTCTTTATGCCATACAAGACCTCCCCACTACATGACCTCTCCATCACCGTTGACAGGACCATGGTGGCTGCCTCCTGTCCAGAAATACACTTTGAAAAGTCTCGCTTTGTACACTATATGGCCTAAAGTATCTGGACACCCCTTGGTCTGGAGCTGTTTTTCATGGTTCAGGCTAGGCTCCTGAGTTCCAGTGAAGGCAAATTTGAACACAACAGCATACAATGACATTCTAGATGATTCTGCGTGTCCAACTTGTGGCAAGAGATTTTCAATTATTATGTCCTGGCATTCTCGTGTAGTTCGTCTGTTTTGAATTCATCTGTAGGATTGTTTTAGATTGTTTTAGACTATACAGCCTACTGTGTTTATTTAGTGCTCAAAAAGTCAAATTATGCCAAATAAAATAAGATTAGCTATTTTTGCATGCATAGTGAATTCCTGTTAAATTCACAAACTGATTGCATTAATCTCCTCATAAAGAAAGTAAATGGTATACTTGTGCTGGTAAGTACTAGGAGCCTATATTGTTGAACCCAAGTGCAAAGAGGATGTGACCCACTCCTTCCTTATCTAGAGGGGACATGGCTCTCGCCTCTTGTTCTTATAGCTCAGAAGAAAATTTGTTTCAAAAATAAATATAAAAAAAAAAAAGGATTTAGCTTTAAAAAAAGCAAGGATTTTTTTAACACACATCTGTATTTAACAGTTAAATATTTGACAAAAAAATTATATTTATTTATATCTTAAATATAGATTTCAATATTTAAATATTTCGCTTATGTCTTAAATCTTGATTCTTTACATTTAACTAAATGTTATTAGAAATCTTGGTAAACGATTTAAATATTTAGCCAAAAATAAATATTTATTTATGTCTTAAATGTTATTAAATATTTAGCTTATATTTTATATCTTGGTTTGTAAATTAAACATTTAGCTAAATCTACATTTTTTGTTTAAATCTTTAGATATACTAATTAGCCCCGCCCTTTGGTGACTGGCATCCACTGGATGGAGGAGGGGAAATAGCTGGCTTTAGTGATGGGGTAATTGAGGGTCTTGTAGCGAAGTGTGAAACTTGACGTTACATATATGAATTCTTATTTGACACACATTAATTACATAGCCTACACACAAAGAGCATCTGATATAATCATGTAAAATGTTTGACGTGGCTAGTTAGCTAACTAACTAGATAGCATAGGCTACATTTTGGGCATAGGCTATTGGCGTTACTGCTGGTGTCCTTGACTGATTTCTTCTGGTGAAGTTGAATTTGTTTGAACGTTTCCAAGAAGTGCTCATTTCATGCAAGCACGGTTTAATTCCTGGGATTCATTGTTTCAGAGGGCAAGGTCTCTGTGGATCCCGAGAAGGTCTCTGCTGTACTTAATTGGCCTACTCCCAATTTTGTGAAGCAAGTTCAGCGTTTTCTTGGGTTTGTCCATTTTTATAGGTGTTTCATTCGTAATTTTAATGCGCTCGCCGCACCTATTACTGCCCTTACAAAGAAAACACTAAATGGCTACTAAATGTGTTTGGAATCAGTGGGTCGATTCTGCATTTGAGGAACTTAAAAAGAGGTTCAGTTCTGAGCCTATTTTCTTCACGCCCAATCCCTCGCTCCCTTTTGTGGTTGAGGTGGATGCTTCCGAGTTGGGCGTTGGCGCCATTCTTTCTCAACATTCACCTATTGACCAAAAAATGCATCCGTGTGCTTATTTCTCTCATGCTCTTACTGTGGCCGAGAGGAAATATGATAGGTGATCGAGAATTGCTTGCAGTCAAATTAGCGCTAGAGGAATGGCGTCACTGGTTGGATGGAGCGGAGAACCCTTTTACAGAAAGAATCAATCATAGGAACCTGGAGTACATCCAGCAGGCAAAGACATGCAACCCTAGACAGGTGCGTTGGGCACTGTTTTTTACTTTCTTTTAACCTATCGTCCCGGAACAAAAAATGTTAAGCTGGATGCTCTGTCACGGGTTTTTGAGCGAGCAGATGGTCCTAAATAGTAGCCCCGGTGTTGTGGGACATTGAGGTGGCAGTTCAGCAGGCGTCCCTGCGCACCCCGGATCCAGGTGGGGGCCTTGTCAGGCGCCTGTTTGTTTCTCTTGAGGTCAGGTCTCGAGTGTTACAGTGGGCTCATTCTTCTCAGTTTGTGGCGCACCCGGGTGTCCATCGAACTAAGGAATTTTTGTCCAGACGGTTCTGGTGGCCAGGTGTCGCGGCATGTGCCTTGTGCGCTCGGAATAACAGTTCTCGACTCTCACCTGTGGAGTTGTTGCGGCCCTTACCCGTACCTAGGCGACCTTGGAGTCACATAGCATTGGATTTTGTTACTGGATTACCCAACTCACAGGGTAATACGGTGCTCTTTGTTATTGTGGACAGATTTTCCAAGGCTGCATGTTTTCTTGCCTTGGCTAAGTTACCATCAGTGCTGGAGACAGCTCAGTTATTCATTGCGCATGTGTTCCGAGTTCACAGGTTATCTCTAGATATCGTGTCCGGTCGGGGTCCTTAGTTTGTCGCCAAGTTCTGGCGTTCTTTTTGCGCCCAGTTGGGCGTTTCAGTTAATTTTTCTTCAGGGTTTCACCCGCAAACTAATGGGCGGACAGAAAGAACTAACCAGACAATGGAGAACACCCTTCGTGACTTGGTGGCGGCTAATCCTACGTCGTGGAGTCGGTATCGGTGAGTCGGTGGGCAGAGTATTCACATAATACTCTGCGTAATGCCTCCACGGGCTTATCTCCTTTCGAGGCTCAAGTAGGGTACCTTCCTCCATTGTTTCCAGAACTGGCGAGGAATGTGGAGGTTCCCTCGGCTAGTTATTTTGTTCGGAGGTGTTGCTCGGTGTGGAAACGAGTTCGCTCATCTCTGTTGCGAGTGGCAGCGGCCTAAAAGCTTTCCGCCGACAGACGCTGCCGGACAGCTCTCTCTTATCGGGTCAGTCAGCAAGTCTGGCTCTCGTCGCGTGATTTACCCTTGAGGGTCACGGAAACTTGCCCCACGGTACATTGGACCATTTAAGATTATCTGGAAAATAAATCCATTCACAGTACGTCTGCAGTTGCCACGCTCCATGCGGATTCATCCCACGTTCCATGTTTCACAGCGAAAACCGTTGTTTGTCAGCCCATTGTCTCCTACTGAGAGACCTCCTCCTTGTCCTAGAGGGGGGGGGGTCCTGCAGTGGTTGGTGGCTGTTTGTTTGCTTTTCTTTTGCGGCTCTCATCCTGCCTTCCCGATTGTGAATCAATCTGATTTTTTCCACGTTCCATTTCGTGGTTTGCCATCCTCATTATTGTTTTCACCTGTGCTTCTACCTGCAGGGTACTTAAATTTCTAACTTCGTCTGGTGCTTGAATGTCTTACGACATTGCTTTTGAGCCACGTATAGCCAGGTTACTAGCGACCTCCTGATATTAAACATTGTTTATGTTCAGGGGGGACTTGCTAGTTAGCTACTTAATCGGGTATAGGATTAATTTTTCCTCCTGGTAGCATTCTGTGCTATTTAGCACTTTGTTGTTCTCTAGGAGACAGTTTTTCTTTTTGACTTTCGTTTCGGTTTTACACTTTTCCGGCTCTGAGCTAAGGCAGCCGAGGGTGTTCTTTTGTTTACTAAGTTTCCCGTTCTTGTGTCTTTATTTTTGTTCGGGAGATTTAGTTATTTACTAGTTTTCTAGTTTTTGTGTTTTTCTTTTGTTTTGGCTGTTAGCCTTAAGGATTTAGTTTCCTGTCTTTTCTTTCTTTCTTTATTATTTCTCCTCCTAATTTGTGGTTCTCACGGTTGTGAGCGACTTGTCCTGATCTCCCCACCTTTGCGTTTGAATCTCCGAACCATCATGAACCCATTACAGTGAGGGGATAATTACAGAAGAAGAATTAATAAAATCAATTAAATCGTTTCAGATGGGAAAGACTCCAGGCCTCGATGGTATCCCAATCAAAGTATATTTAACTTTTTTTGACTTGGTTAAAAATCCACTTCTAGAATGTTATAATTATGCATATGAAAATAATAGATTGTCAGATACACACGAAGAAGGTCTGATCTCATTATTATTAAAACAGGATCCAGGAGGGCAATTCAAAGACCCTGTCTTCTTAAAAAATTGGCGACTCATAGCCCAAAGAATTAAAATGGTGCTAGCTGAGATTATTCATAATGACCAAACAGGGTTCTTACAAGGACGGTATATTGGAGATAATATAAGGCAACTATTAGAGGTTATTGAAAATTATGAAAATGGAGATAAACCTGGATTAGTATTTGTAGCAGATTTTGAAAAAGCATTTGACAAGGTACGTTTGGATTTTATTTATAAATGCCTCAATTTTTTTTGCCTTGGACAATCATGTATTACATGGGTAAAAGTTACAGTAACCCCAAATGTAAAATAATGAATAATGGTTACTTTTCTAAGGTTATAAAACAATCAAGAGGATTAAAACAAGGTTGCCTGCTTTATTATTGCTGTAGAAATGCTAGCCATTAGGATCAGGGCTAATGAGAGTATAAATGGTTTAGATGTTCGTGGATTAAATACTAAAGTATCCATGTATGCAGATGATTCTACTTTTTTATTATCTCCACAAACTGGATCACTTCAATCTCTTATACAATATTTGAATACATTTTCAAAAATATCAGGATTGCAACTAAATTATGACAAGTGTACCATACTATAAATAGGGTCCTTGAAAAATACAACCTTTACACCACCCTGTATTTTACCGATAAAATGGGCAGATGGGGAGGTAGATATACTCGGAATTTATATTATTAAAGATACAAATAAACTTTCCAATGTAAATTTTGAAAAAAAAAAATGAAAATATATACATTTGTCCATCTATGGAAAATTACTTTGATCAATTCCCTGGTAGCAAATGTATTAATGCTTTTACCAAAACCAGAACAGGCTTTGTTTAAATTATATGAACAACATTTCTCAACAGGGCCACTAGAGGGGACTAGAGGACATTGGTGGACTTTAAGAGATGCTCATGCTGAGAGAAAAAAAGCTCCAAAATGGTGATCATGTTAGAATTCATATAATTTTAATTTAATTTAAAAAACATTCTACTGTGGCTCTACATACACTATGGTCATTGTAGAAAACACACTCCAGTGACAGTTTAGCTACACTCAGGGGATAATAGAAAACGCAGTTTTAAAAGGCTATGTCTTTACCCTTTTTTTGGCTGTTAAAATAAAGTTTATATGCTAAATGTCAATTTTCGAGGGCACCGTATTGTTTGATCGAAATATCATTCACTTTGTCCGCTCCAAACGTTTGCTCAATCGTTGACCTTGTCCTGCCAAACGTACAAATGAAAGAAAGCTGGGCTCAATGGGCCTCATTCTTGAGACGTTCCTAAATATGCGTGTACATTTTCATACAAACGTGTTTTATACAAAAAATGTACTCCCGTTTTGTAAAACTGTGTGGAATGGCAGATTTGTTCATATGCATGTACGCATCGTCTGATTCATTGTAATTGACTGGCGTGTGCAGATTTTTTCATGATTAGCATAAATCCATGCCTATGTATTGCCATATATAGAAGTTACAAATTCCATTGACAGGTACATATGAATTAAAAATTGCATACCAAAGTAGATCCAAACAACAGGTGGAAGCTGGGGTAGTGGAGGGTGAGCAGCATAGAGAGACCTGATTCTTGGTTTAAAAACGGCGCTCAATTAGAGGTGTGTACATGTGATTGGTTGAGTATGAGACTCATGGTTGCTAGTCAACCAAGATTGTCGACAGCAAGAGTTTCCCAAAAGAACAAAATTGCTAATATGAATGATTTACACAAAAAAGATAGCTATTGTTGTCATGGTTTCTCAGCCTGCTCCTCTCTTGTTAGCCACTTCCCTGGGGAGTGCTCGTGTTGTGTCTCTTCTTTTTGTTTTCTTTGTCCGTTTTGTGTGTTTGGGTTTTCTACTCAGTATGTTCACCTGTTCCGTATTTTCTGTCATTATTTAAACCTCGTGTCATCTCTGTTTGACGCTTCCATCTAGTCAATTTTTTTGACAAGGAAAGCCGGTAATATACGGTATAGACCTAACATTTTGCATCGACCGTATCACCTCAACTTGTTGTGGTTCCACGGGACTTGTTGCAAGTGTTTTAGAGTTTACTAGAAACTTAGAGTAGGTTATTCATTTATATCCTGTCTCCTTTCTTCACCTCTGTCATGCAATGCAAATGCATTGTTGACCACCAAACTTGCAGTGCTCAATCCATGTTGACGCAAACGGGTTTACTGCAGATTACAAAACTACCAAACCTGCTGCATGTGACAAAGTCTGTTTGGAGGAGATGAAACAAGCAATTTCACTTGTATCCAGGCATTACATTGTCATAAAAATAAAGTGGTTTAAGAAGGTAAATAATCCCTCGAAACATGGAACAGCACTTAATAAAGACAAATGGTAAAGCACCAGAGTGTATACCTGACCAATCAGCATATATCAGCCCAATCCACTCAGATCTGCAAAAGCAAACCTGCTCTATATTCCAACTATCAATCAGAAAAGAGGTGGAGAGGCTGCCTTTTGTTTTTATGCCACAAGCCTATAGAACTCAATACCACAGTATATCAGACATTCACCTTTAACAGATGTTTTAAAATCACGAGTAAAAACACACTTTAAAATGAACAGTACCAGCAATGGTCATTAGTTGTAATTACTGTATTTGCATCGTAATGTCTTAATTTTTTATAAATTTTATTTATTTATTTTTTTAGCTTTTTTTTTTGCTTTTGAAATTCAAACTGTATTTATATTGAATACTATACTTTTAAATATGTTTGCATATATATATTTATTTTACATTGTCAATTAGATTTTATCCATTCTATTCAAATCTATTCTATTGTAATATATTTTATTGATTTTTGTTTATTTTTTAGTTTAACTTATATTAAATATGGATGTTCTGCAAATTGGCTGCACATTTCTTGTATGAAAGATTATAATAATAATAATAATAATAATTATTATTATTATTATATGACAGCAGCATAATTAATTTTAAACCTTGTGAAAGAAAACACAAACAGAAAGTACTTGCTTAAGGTTAATTTATTTGATGGGTAGCAGAGCTTCCTGTTAAAACAAAGCAAAGAGAATTTTTCAGATGCACTGTGAGCTCCATGGGATGGACCCACATCACTGCTTCACTCCAGAGCTTATTTTTAATAATGATAATTACAGTCATGGCAGAAACGCAAGACGCAGACAGAAGCTTGGTCCACGCCACAGGATATGTCATTCCATCCTTTTGTTTCTGTTGGTGAAACATGAAAGAGGAGTCAGTGTATTAAAATAAAGCTGTCCTGCAATGATAGGGAGAAGGAGATCATGCTTACTCAGAAAGTTCCCATGTACACAGTCCTCCTTCAGTATATTGTTTGGCTCCCCAGAGTTCCACAAAGTGAAGTCCACTTTAGTGCCATCAGACCACAGCCATGTACCCTCCTGAACAGGGGAAGAGATGCAGCTGCATGTCAAAATGCTTCCTCACAACCTGAGGTTATTTTTTGTCAACAACTGTATATAAATAGAAAACACATGAAAACACAGAGGAATAAACATAGGGATCTTTTGAAGATATAAGGAGCTCTCTCAAGATATTCCCCTTAGCTGTCTAGCACTGGGGGGGGGGGGGGGTAATGTGTTGTCAGCATTGTAGTGTGACGAAACAGGCTTTGGAAAATGATTACAGAAACTTTAATTAGTAAAAGTTTTTGTGGCGTTTTGTTTTGTGGCGTAGCCTGTAAGAGCTGTAAGAGCACATGCTCATTGCGAGCCACAACAGCAGCGGCTCGAATCTGGCGGTGTGACCCTTGTTGCATGTTCTTACCAATCTTTCGCTACCATTCTACCTACCTGTCTACTCTGTGTAGCTGAAAAGCTAGTCATGCCCAAATCCATCACAATGACCTCTAAACTATTTGAAAGCTCATCCTTAGGTTAATTCTGGTTGACTGTGATTCTGGTAAATCTCATGAGGATGAGATTGTGTTCCAGCTCAATAATCAGGTAAAATGCCCAGCATTTCTATAACCTTTTCCTAAACAGTCAATTAGTCTACAATTAGGCAAAAAGAGTGGGAACCATGGACCACTATATTTTGTGTTTTAAGACGTTACCTTCTGACAGTCTGACAATCCTATCCAGAAGCTGGGGATATGGGGGTCTTCTTGATTAACCATATCCTTGATAAAACTGTATTCATTTGCACTGTGGACTGATGCCAGGTTTCCCCCAAGATGCTGACAGTTTATCTGAGTGAGAGAGATACATTTATGTGCAAGAAATGTGAGGTTTTTTCAACAAAATGGTCTTAATGGCTATCTATAAAATGCATTGTCAAAGTAATCAACACTTTGTCAAAATAATCAAATACATATTGGTGCATCCCTAGCATACATACTAGTGTGGATGCACCGATGCCGATACTGGTATCAAGTATCGGGTATCATGTCCGATACTGTGCTCATGTATTCTACTCATTGTCTCATAAAAATGCTCTGATATAAAGAGCCGATACTGAAAATATCAAGTAGCATCAAGTTGCTGGGAAAAATAAAAAAAACTGAGGAAAATGTCAGCGGCTTGTAAGTACTTTAAGAGAAAGGAAGATGATAAAAGCACGGCAGACCGCAAGCACTTGATGGACGAAACGAATGTCAAACACCATTCTGCCTGTATTTTAAAACAAAGATCTTTTCTTGAGGTGGGAGTACTAAAAATTATTAAAAGTACTCGGATTTATACTCCGTATCGGCAAATCGAGAGTCCCATACAAACGAAAGAGAATTTAGTTTTAACCTTGTAATTTCTACAATATACCCTATAAGATAAGAATCTGCACTTCAACGACATGTGAATTCAAACTTCTCACTTTGTGGCCCTTTCCTGTTTCAGCATGACAATGCCCCAGTGCACAAAGCGAAGTCCATACAGGAATGGTTTGTTGAGATCAGTGAGGAAGAACTTGACTGGCCTGCACAGAGCCCTGACCTCAACACCATCGAACACCTTTGGAATTAATTGGAACGCCGACTGTGAGCCAGGCCTATTAACCCAACATCAGTGCCCCACCTCATTAATGTTCATCTGGCTGAAAGGAAAAAAATCCATGCAGCAAAGTTCCAGCATCTAGTGGAAAACCATTCCAGAAGACTGGAGGCTGTTAGAGCAGCAAAGGAGGGACAGATTCCATATTAATCCCTTCCGAGATACCAAATTTGGTGAATTCCCACCAATGTAAGGGGTGTTCTATTTAAAGATTTATAATTTTACAATTGTGTGAGCAGGACTTTTCATGGCTGTTTTGGCGTATGTTTGGGCTATTGTCGGGTTTATCTTGTTGCTATGATGGAATTTGAATTGTTGGTGGTGAATTTGTATTTTTATGAACTGACAGATAGACGCTATTGTGTTAACACTAAGAACTTAGGGTTATCACTTTTTGAATATAATTAAAACAGTCTAGAATGGTTCATTTCTGATGCTATATTACTAAAGGTTACCTCAGATTCAGCCCAGTTTCTCTTCTCGCGGACAAAATGAAAGCAGCGGCCCTCATGTTCGGTCCACCCAGAAGGACAGTTATTCATGTACGATCCCACGTTAGCCCCATGAGATACTGAGGGGCACCAACATACAAAAACAAGGATGCTCAAACATATTCTTCAGTCACATAGCCATTCTGCTTTTGAAAATTATCTTCCAAAGAGATCATTCCCTATGACTTTTAGAATATAAGCATTATTCCTGCAAATATTGTTTAAGCCTATCAAAACTTTCCAGCAAAGGTAAGCTCAAACCAAGATCACTGATTATTTGTGTAAAAACCACAAATTCTGTGTAATTGTTTGAAGAAATGAAATGAGCATCACAGCTTAAAATTGTTACACAAATTTATCAAACTATGTGTACAGCTGAGTATTTTGGAGAATAAACAGGACTCACCCAAAGCTATGCCTGAGAGGATAGTAGCGCAGAGGAGCACTGATATTGTGGAGACCATGATGAACCTTCAAGGGTCAGGAGAGAGAGAATATTGGGTGATACAGACAAATCACCCAACTTGAAATGCATCATTCAATGCCACAATCTACACAAAACCAAAAATGGATAAGTGCTCTTACCTTGTCATGAAGTGTTAATTAAATGAGTAGGAGTTATTTTGTCTCTGTTGAACAGAACCTCCACTTTTATAGCACTGAGTTAGGTGGAAGGGGCACGTGCTGGGTGGCATACAAATATGAATTGGCCAAAGATCAAATTATTCATATTCTAATATTGTACACACCTCACTGTTAGGCAAATATACGGAAGCCCTGAAGCGCAAGGTGAAAACATTTTTTTTTAAAGAGCTAACTTGTTTAATCGGGATAGTAAGCCGTTAATACGAGTTATTACCTCGTTAATACGAGTTATTGTCTCGTTAATTCGATATAGTAAGACGTTTATACGAGTTATTATCTCGTTTGTTCGAGATATTATCGCGTTTATACGGCTTGTTTATAAGAGTTATAAACTCGTCTGTAAGGCACAGGATATGAACTCTGATTCAATGTGTATTTTGAGTGCAATTAAAGCTGTTTTTGAGTCCTTGCGTGCTTCATTTTAACATGGGGAGACGAGGGGCTGTATATTTAAAAAAATATTTGCAACACTTAAAATATAGGCTAATGTTACTGAAAACACATTTGTTAACTCTAGCTGCATTGCATATTGAACGAATGATGCATCTATCAGGTTTAGAGATAATTAACTGCCAACCAGTGGTGTAAACAACTGCAACATGACTTTAGACCATGACTTTAGTTTTGGGTGGTTATAGCGCAAACACTTTCTGCTGGCTCAAGATAGCAATACGCCAATAATAATCCTGAATATCACAGTGTTCCATATCCCTAAATATGTAGCCTAATCATTCACAGTTGTACCTCCACAGTAAAACAATAAAGAAGTTGTACCTCAACAATAAAACAGTACTTTTGCCCTGAGAATGCATTTTTCTGTTGTTATTTTTTTTTTAATGTTCCCATTCATAATGACTCCAAGGAAAATGTACCACATATCAGCGCACAGTAAATTTGAATGACCATTTTCCATGCCCTAAGTGACGAGCACCATATTTGGCAGCAGAGTGATGGTTTAAGGCTTGTTTGATACGTCAGACCCTTGATGACTTAAAGCTATTTAGCCAACCATGTGTTCTATACTGTTCCAGTGTAATTTACAGCTAAATCTAGTCCTACCCCCTAATTCCCATAGAGATCCATTCAAATGCAGAGAGGTTATAGTATCGCTTGTAGGAGTACCAGAAAATCATTTATATTGTTGGGTCAGACATCAGGAAGTCATGGCATGCAAAGGATATGCGACCAAATATTTTAAATGATTACTTCATTCTACTTTATGTTAAACAGTCCAACATTTTTTGATGCACGAAAATGTATGTACAAAAGGGTGAACTATGTGAAAACACCCTGAAAGTAAAGCTGACAGTCTGCACTTCAACATCATTGTCATTGTGTCCTTTCAAACTCAAAGTGCTGAGTGCTAGAGTACAAAAGCAAAATAAAACATATGTCACTGTCCAAGAAATTATGGTGCCCACTGTGTATATAAAAATCTCAATATCATAATCAAATAATGTTTAAAAAAGTTTTTATTACTTGAATTTTGTATGTGTCTAAATTGTAACAATATGTACTTTGGATCATCACGTTTTGAATATAATTAAAATAGTCTAGAATATTTAATTTCTGGAGTTCCATTTTTTATGTTTCATGGCTGTATTCAGATCAGTCTCTGCTCATGCTCAATGATTGTGTTCCATATTCCTAAACTAAACATCGGTTAGGTTCTTCCAAATATTGTTCTATATCTTTGGAATTACAGTGTGAAAATAAAAATGACAAACAACGAAAAACTTTGATTATCGTTATGATTCAAATGACCCTACAAACTTTGGTTTATATAAATTCCTGTCCAATCAGTGACATCAAATTGGATATCTTCGAGCTATCCAACTTGGTGGCGTGGGCTGTCCAACTGGATATGTGGTGTCTAGTTTGCGTCTGCTTTTGAACTGTTCAGCCTACCATACAAAACATCTTTTAAAATACAGTCCCATGCAAAAACATCTTAGCTTGCCCACACCTTTTCTGGTGTGTCCCATGGTACACAAGCCAAAGGCAAAAGCCATAGCCCTGTTTTGCAATGGAAAACACAGACTAAATGAGTGGACATGATCAGGTGCAGTTGGCATGTTTGAGTATGTTTTGAATGTTGTGAATTAAATATTCCCTCATTTCTTTATAGTTGTCATATTATTGAGGACATGCGGCTGTTTCAATCGGCTTGCTGTGGGAACAAATCCTCTCTTCTCTGGTGGTGAAAACACCCAGACAGCAATTATTGAATACCTGGAGAAATGTATTAAAAGAGACACACAGCAGCCTTTTAAGTGAGCTGCTTCATCTTGATACAGAGGGTTACATCAGTCATTCAATCGAAAGGAACACATGGACGGATACTTTTGGTGACATTTAATGTCATTCCAGCCTCTTGGGCCTGAGGGTAAAACATGAGAGAGAGTAATCAGTGTGTGTTTTTCTATAATAGGTGACCTGCAGTGATAGGGGGAAGGAGAGAATGCCTACCTCCATAGTTTGAGCGAAATGGAGTCTGTTTTCAACTATAAAATTTCAGGTCGGGAATCAGCTAGACGGCTTCATCGCCTTCGCCAGGGTAACGATACGGTGGCTGAATTCACTATTACGCTTCTCACCCTCGGGGCTTTTGCGCCCTCTTGGTAAATGGTAAATGGACTGCACTTATATAGCGCCTTTATCCAAATCGCTTTACAATGGCCTCTCACTCACCCGTTCACACACACATTCACACACCAATGGCGGCAGCTGCCATGCAAGGTGCTAGCCTGCTCATTGGGAGCAATTTGGGGTTCAGTGTCTTGCCCAAGGACACTTCGACATGTGGACAGGAGGAGCCGGGGATCGAACCGCCAACCCTGCGATCAGCGGACGACCCGCTCTACCTCCTGAGCCACAGCCGCCTCTTCCCATTCCCAGCCGTCCTTGGAGTCACATCGCCCTTGACTTCGTCACCGGTTTGCCAATGTCACTGGGCAAATTGGTGATCTTAGTCGTGGTGGATCGCTTCTCCAAGGCAGCTCATTTTATTGCTTCGTAGAAACTACCTTCAGCTTCTGAAACTAATGGTAGACCACGTTTTCTGGCTACACAGGTTGCCGTTGGATGTGGTTTCGGATCGCGGGCCTCAGTTCACGGCCAAGTTCTGGTGCGCATTCTGTTCTCTTGGAGCCTCGGTCAGTTTGTTGTCTGGCTTCCATCCTGAGACGAATGGTCAGACCAAGCACACTAACCAGATGCTGGAGAACACTCTGCGTTGCCTGGCTGCCTCTAATCCCACTACCTGGAGTGCACACCTGGCCTGGGCTGAGTATGCCCATAATACGTTGCGCAACGCATCCACAGGGCTCTCGCCCTTCGAGGCTCAACTGGGGTATCAGCCCCCACTATTCCCTGAGCTTGAGAGGAATGTAGAGGTTCCCTCCGTGGCATCTTTTATTCGGAGGTGTCGCTCTGTTTGGAAGCGTGTGCGTACTGCACTTCAGCGCGCTGCAGCTAGACACAAGGTGGCAGCTGACAGACGACGCCGTCCTGCCCCCTCATTCAGGGTGGGGCAACGCGTGTGGCTCGCTACACATGATCTGCTGTTATGGGTGGAGTCTAGCAAACTTGCACCCCGGTTTATCGGGCCGTTTAAAATTATACGCGTATTAATCCTGTTACGGTTAGCTCCACCGTGCTATGCGTATCCATCCCACCTTTCATGTCTCTCGGCTTAAGCCAGAGTTTATTAGCCCGCTGGCCTCTGCGGAGAGACCACCGCCGCCTCCTCGGATGATGGAGGGAGGTCCAGTGTACACTGTCCTGTGTATTTTAGCCGAGAGACGGGTTGGGAGAGGTTTCCAATTCTTAGTAGATTTGGAAGGTTATGGCCCGGAGGAGCGTTGTTGGGTTCCCTCCAGAAACATCTTTGACCCTCAACTTATCAAGGATTTCCGGGGTCGCAGGCTTGAGGGATCGTCTGGGGTCCCTTAATGGGGGGGGTCCTGTCATGGTTTCTCAGCCTGCTCTTCGCTTGTTGGCCACTTCCCTGGGGAGCGCTCGTGTTGCGTCTCTTCTTTTTGTTTTCTTTGTCGTTTCGTGTGTTTGGGTTTTCTATTCAGTATGTTCACCTGTTCCATATTTCCTGTCATTATTTAAACCTCGCGTCATCTCTGTTTGACG
The DNA here is from genome assembly GCA_022702515.1 of Ilyophis sp. 1 JC-2022. Lineage (NCBI taxonomy): Eukaryota > Metazoa > Chordata > Actinopteri > Anguilliformes > Synaphobranchidae > Ilyophis > Ilyophis sp. 1 JC-2022. Next base: position 17,989,673 of record CM040395.1, on the reverse strand, counting down.
CTTCCATCTTGCCAGTAATATAGGGTATTGACCTAACATTTTGCATCGACCGTATCACCTCAACCTGTTGTGGTTCCACGGGACTTGTTGCAAGTGTTTTAGAGTTTACTAAAAACTTAGAGTAGGTTATTCGTTTCTATCCTGTCTCTTTTCTTCACCTCTGTCATGCAATGCAAATGCATTGTTGACCACCAAACTTGCAGTACTCAATCCATGTTGACGCAAACGGGTTTACTGCAGATTACAAAACTACCAAACCTGCTGCATGTGACAAAGTCTGTTTGGAGGAGATGAAACAAGCAATTTCACTTGTATCCAGGCATTACATTGTCATAAAAATAATGTGGTTTAAGAAGGTAAATAATCCCTCGAAACATGGAACAGCACTTAATAAAGACAAATGGTAAAGCACCAGAGTGTATACCTGACCAATCAGAATATATCAGCCCAATCCACTCAGATCTGCAAAAGCAAACCTGCTCTATATTCCAACTATCAATCAGAAAAGAGGTGGAGAGGCTGCCTTTTGTTTTTATGCCACAAGCCTATAGAACTCAATACCACAGTATATCAGACATTCACCTTTAACAGATGTTTTAAAATCACGAGTAAAAACACACTTTAAAATGAACAGTACCAGCAATGGTCATTAGTTGTAATTACTGTATTTTCATCGTAATGTCTTAATTTTTTATACATTTTATTTATTTATTTTTTTAGCTTTTTTTTTTGCTTTTGAAATTCAAACTGTATTTATATTGAATACTATACTTTTAAATATGTTTGCATATATATATTTATTTTACATTGTCAATTAGATTTTATCCATTCTATTCAAATCTATTCTATTGTAATCTATTTTATTGATTTTTGTTTTTTAAGTTTTTTTAACTTATATTAAATATGGATGTTCTGCAAATTGGCTGCACATTTCTTGTATGAAAGATTATAATAATAATAATAATAATTATTATTATTATTATTATATGACAGCAGCATAATTAATTTTAAACCTTGTGAAAGAAAACACAAACAGAAAGTACTTGCTTAAGGTTAATTTATTTGATGGGTAGCAGAGCTTCCTGTTAAAACAAAGCAAAGAGAATTTTTCAGATGCACTGTGAGCTCCATGGGATGGACCCACATCACTGCTTCACTCCAGAACTTATTTTTAATAGTGATAATTACAGTCATGGCAGAAACGCAAGACGCAGACAGAAGCTTGGTCCCAGCCACAGGATATGTCATTCCATCCTTTTGTTTCTGTTGGTGAAACATGAAAGAGGAGTCAGTGTATTAAAATAAAGCTGTCCTGCAATGATAGGGAGAAGGAGATCATGCTTACTCAGAAAGTTCCCGTGTATACAGTCCTCCTTCAGAAAATTGTTTGGCTCCCCAGAGTTCCACAAAGTGAAGTCCACTTTAGTGCCATCAGACCACAGCCATGTACCCTCCTGAACAGGGGAAGAGATGCAGCTGCATGTCAAAATGCTTTCTCACAACCTGAGGTTATTTTTTGTCAACAACTGTATATAAATAGAAAACACATGAAAACACAGAGGAATAAACATAGGGATCTTTTGAAGATATAAGGAGCTCTCTCAAGATATTCCCCTTAGCTGTCTAGCACTGGGGGGGGGGGGGGGGGGGGGGGGGTAATGTGTTGTCAGCATTGTAGTGTGACGAAACAGGCTTTGGAAAATGATTACAGAAACTTTAATTAGTAAAAGTTTTTCTGGCGTTTTGTTTTGTGGCATAGCCTGTAAGAGCAATGAGCACATGCTCATTGCGAGCCACAACAGCAGCGGCTCGAATCCGGCAGTGTGACCCTTGTTGCATGTCCTTACCAATCTTTTGCTACCATTCTACCTACCTGTCTACTCTGTGTAGCTGAAAAGCTAGTCATGCCCAAATCCATCACAATGACCTCTAAACTATTTGAAAGCTCATCCTTAGGTTAATTCTGGTTGACTGTGATTCTGGTAAATCTCATGAGGATGACCATCAGGTAAAATGCCCAGCATTTCTATAACCTTTTCCTAAACAGTCAATTAGTCTACAATTAGGCAAAAAGAGTGGGAACCATGGACCACTATATTTTGTGTTTTAAGACGTTACCTTCTGACAGTCTGACATTCCCATCCAGAAGCTGGGGATATGGGGGTCTTCTTGATTAACCATATCCTTGAGAAAACTGTATTCATTTGCACTGTGGACTGATGCCAGGTTTCCCCCAAGATTCTGACAGTTTATCTGAGTGAGAAAGAGAGAGATACATTTATGTGCAAGAAATGTGAGGTTTTTTCAACAAAATGGTTTTAATGGCTAGAAAATGCATTGTCAAAGTAATCAACACTTTGTCAAAGTAATCAAATACATATTGGTGCATCCCTAGCATACATACTAGTGTGGATGCACCGATGCCGATACTGGTATCAAGTATCGGGTATCATGTCCGATACTGTGCTCATGTATTCTACTCATTGTCTCATAAAAATGCTCTGATATAAAGAGCCGATACTGAAAATATCAAGTAGCATCAAGTTGCTGGGAAAAATAAAAAAAACTGAGGAAAATGTCAGTGGCTTGTAAGAGAAAGGAAGATGATAAAAGCACGGCAGACCGCAAGCACTTGATGGACGAAACGAATGTCAAACACCATTCTGCCTGTATTTTAAAACAAAGATCTTTTCTTGAGGTGGGAGTACTAAAAATTATTAAAAGTACTCTGATTTATACTCCGTATCGGCAAATCGAAAGTCCCATACAAAGGAAAGAGAATTTAGTTTTAACCTTGTAATTTCTACAATATACCCTATAAGCTAAGAATCTGCACTTCAACGACATGTGAATTCAAACTTCTCACTTTGTGGCCCTTTCCTGTTTCAGCATGACAATGCCCCAGTGCACAAAGCGAGGTCCATACAGGAATGGTTTGTTGAGATCAGTGAGAAAGAACTTGACTGGCCTGCACAGAGCCCTGACCTCAACACCATCGAACACCTTTGGAATTAATTGGAATGCCGACTGTGAGCCAGGCCTATTCGCCCAAAATCAGTGCCCCACCTCATTAATGTTCATCTGGCTGAATGGAAGAAAATCCATTCAGCAAAGTTCCATCTAGTGGAAAACCTTCCCAGAAGACTGGAGGCTGTTAGAGCAGCAAAGGAGGGACAGATTCCATATTAATCCCTTCCGAGATACCAAATTTGGTGAATTCCCACCAATGTAGGGGGTGTTCTATTTAAAGCTTTATAATTTTACAATTGTGTGAGCAGGACTTTTCATGGCTGTTTTGGTGTATGTTTGGGCTATTGTCGGGTTTATCTTGTTGCTATGATGGAATTCAAATTGTTGGTGGTGAATTTTTATTTTTATGAACTCACAGATAGACGCTATTGTGTTAACACTAAGAACTTAGGGTTATCACTTTTTGAATATAATTAAAACAGTCTAGAATGGTTCATTTCTGGTGTTCTATTACTAAAGGTTACCTCAGATTCAGCCCAGTTTCTCTTCTCGCGGACGAAATGAAAGCAGCGGCCCTCATGTTCGCTCCACCCAGAAGGACAGTTATTCATGTACGATCCCACGTTAGCCCCATGAGATACTGAGGGGCACCAACATACAAAAACAAGGATGCTCAAACATATTCTTCAGTCACATAGCCATTCTGCTTTTGAAAATTATCTTCCAAAGAGATCATTCCCTATGACTTTTAGAATATAGGCATTATTCCTGCAAATATTGTTTAAGCCTATCAAAACTTTCCAGCAAAGGTAAGCTCAAACCAAGATCACCGATTATTTGTGTAAAAACCACAAATTCTGTGTAATTGTTTGAAGAAATGAAATGAGCATCACAGCTTAAAATTGTTACACAAATTTATCAAACTATGTGTACAGCTGAATATTTTGGAGAATAAACAGGACTCACCCAAAGCTATGCCTGAGAGGATAGTAGCGCAGAGGAGCACTGATATTGTGGAGACCATGATGAACCTTCAAGGGTCAGGAGAGAGAGAATATTGGGTGATACAGACAAATCACCCAACTTGAAATGCATCATTCAATGCCACAATCTACACAAAACCAAAAATGGATAAGTGCTCTTACCTTGTCATGAAGTGTTAATTAAATTATTTTGTCTCTGTTGAACAGAACCTCCACTTTTATAGCACTGAGTTAGGTGGAAGGGGCACGTGCTGGGTGGCATACAAATATGAATTGGCCAAAGATCAAATTATTCATATTTTAATATTGTACACACCTCACTGTTAGGCAAATATACGGAAGCCCTGAAGCGCAAGGTGAAAACATTTTTTTTTAAAGAGCTAACTTGTTTAATCGGGATAGTAAGCCGTTAATACGAGTTATTATCTCGTTAATACGAGATAGTAAGTCGTTAATATGAGTTATTACCTCGTTAATACGAGTTATTACCTCGTTAATACGAGTTATTATCTCGTTAATTCGATATAGTAAGACGTTTATACAAGTTATTATCTTGTTTGTTCGAGATATTATCGCGTTTATACGGCTTGTTTATAAGAGTTATAAACTCGTCTGTAAGGCACATTTTTACGAGATATGAACTCTGATTCAATGTGTATTTTGAGTGCAATTAAAGCTGTTTTTGAGTCCTTCCGTGCTTCATTTTAACATGGGGAGACGAGGCGCTGTATATTTAAAAAAATATTTGCAACACTTAAAATATAGGCTAATGTTACTGAAAACACATTTGTTAACTCTAGCTGCATTGCGTATTGAACGAATGATGCATCTATCAGGTTTAGAGATAATTAACTGCCAACCAGTAGTGTAAACAACTGCAACATGACTTTAGACCATGACTTTAGTTTTGGGTGGTTTTAGCGCAAACGCTTTCTGCTGGCTCAAGATAGCAATATGCCAAGAGTAATCCTGAATATCACAGTGTTCCATACACCTAAATATGTAGCCTAATCATTCACCGTTGTACCTCCACAGTAAAACAATAAAACAGTTGTACCTCAACAATAAAACAGTACTTTTGCCCTGAGATTGCATTTTTCTGTTGTTATTTTTTTTTTAATGTTCCCATTCATAATGACTCCAAGGAAAATGTACCACATATCAGCACACAGTAAATTTGAATGACCATTTTCCTTGCCCTAAGTGACGAGCACCATATCTGGCAGCAGAGTGATGGTTTAAGGCTTGTTTGATACGTCAGACCCTTGATGACTTAGAGCTATTTAGCCAACCATGTGTTCTATACTGTTCCAGTGTAATTTACAGCTAAATCTAGTCCTACCCCCTAATTCCCATAGAGATCCATTCAAATGCAGAGAGGTTATAGTATCGCTTGTAGGAGTACCAGAAAATCATTTATATTGTTGGGTCAGACATCAGGAAGTCATGGCATGCAAAGGATATGCGACCAAATATTTTAAATGATTACTTCATTCTACTTTATGTTAAACAGTCCAACATTCTTCGATGCACGAAAATGTATGTACAAAAGGGTGAACTATGTGAAAACACCCTGAAAGTAAAGCTGACATTCTGCACTTCAACCTCATTGTCATTGTGTCCTTTCAAACTCAAAGTGCTGAGTGCTAGAGTACAAAAGCAAAATAAAACATATGTCACTGTCCAAGAAATTATGGTGCCCACTGAGTATATAAAAATCTCAATATCATAATCAAATAATGTTTAAAAAAGTTTTTATTACTTGAATTTTGTATGTGTCTAAATTGTAACAATATGTACTTTGGATCATCACGTTTTGAATATAATTAAAATAGTCTAGAATATTTAATTTCTGGAGTTCCATTTTTTATGTTTTATTGCTGCATTCAGATCAGTCTCTGCTCATGCTCAATGATTGTGTTCCATATTTCTAAACTAAACATTGGTTAAGTTCTTCCAAATATTGTTCTATATCTTTGGAATTACAGTGTGAAAATAAAAATGACAAACAACGAAAAACTTTGATTATCGTTATGATTAAAATGACCCTACAAACTTTGGTTTACATAAATTCCTGTCCAATCAGTGACATCAAATTGGGTATCTTCGAGCTATCCAACTTGGTGGCGTGGGCTGTCCAACTGGGCGGTGCGGGCTGTCCAACTGGATATGTGGTGTCTAGTTTGCGTCTGCTTTTGAACTGTTCAGCCTACCATACAAAACATCTTTTAAAATACAGTCCCATGCAAAAACATCTTAGCTTGCCCACATCTTTTCTGGTGTGTCCCATGGTACACAAGCCAAAGGCAAAAGCCATAGCCCTGTTTTGCAATGGAAAACACAGACTAAATGAGTGGAAATGATAGAAAAAAACCTGACAAACCTGTTATTTGTCAAGTCATATTGGGATCTCTTCAATAGCTTCATTGAAACCTGCTGGAGGGCACAGCTAGGAACTGATACAAAAGCCCAGCCAGTCATTTGTTTCAGAAAAGCAACCTTCCCAAATAAGTCAGACCTTATTCATTAATTACCTATTTCATTATTGTTCTATTGTTACTTTGTTTTTTAATTTGTAAACTGCTTTGAACGTCAAGTATGAAAAGTGCTATATAAATAAAGTAACAACTAACTAATGTTGTGTCCAAAATTCATACAGTAGAAGATTCATACAAGAAGATTTACATGCTTTTGTGGTAAATGTCAGGTGCAGTTGGCATATTTGAGTATGTTTTGAATGTTGTGAATTAAATATTCCCTAATTTCTTTATAGTTGTCATATTATTGAGGACATGCGGCTGTTTCAATCGGCTTGCTGTGGGAACAAATCCTCTCTTCTCTGGTGGTGAAAACACCCAGACAGCAATTATTGAATACCTGGAGAAATGTATTAAAAGAGACACACAGCAGCCTTTTAAGTGAGCTGCTTCATCTTGATACAGAGGGTTACATCAGTCATTCAATCGAAAGGAACACATGGACGGATACTTTTGGTGACATTTAATGTCATTCCAGCCTCTTGGGCCTGAGGGTAAAACATGAGAGAGAGTAATCAGTGTGTGTTTTTCTATAATAGGTGACCTGCAGTGATAGGGGGGAGGAGAGAATGCCTATCTCCATAGTTTGAGCGAAATGGAGTCTGTTTTCAACTATAAAATTTCAGGTCGGGAATCAGCTCGACGGCTTCATCGCCTTCGCCAGGGTAACGATACGGTGGCTGAATTCGCTATTACGTTTGGAGTACTGGCAGGCGAGACAGGTTAGTCAGAGGCTCCTCTGATGATGTCATTTTCTGAGGCATTGGACAAGTCTATTCAGGATGCTCTAGCCATTCTTGAGCAACCTGATTCGTTAGAATTGCGCTAGTGTCCTTCGCTTTTTGAATAGACTATCGTCTGCGGGACCGTTTAAAACACAGAGAGGACAGCCAAATTAGGTCTTCATTTATTTCAGTTACCGAGTTCGTTCCTCCAGCAGTAAAATCCCTATCGCCTAGTACTGAGAGACCCATGCAGATTGATGGGATCTCTAAGGTTTCTGAAAAAGATTTCCATCACCATGGTTACTTTTCTTAGGTCATAAAACAATCAAGAGGATTAAAACAAGGATGCCTGCTTTATTATTGCTATAGAAATGCTAGCCATTAGGATCAGGGCTAATGAGGGTATAAATGGTTTAGATGTTCGTGGATTAAATACTAAAGTATCCATGTAATACTACAAATAGGGTCCTTGAAAAATACAACCTTTACACCACCCTGTAGTTTACCGATAAAATGGGCAGATGGGGTGGTAGAAATACTCTGAATTTATATTCTTAAAGATACAAATAAACTTTCCAACTATGGAAAATGACTTTGATCAATTCCCTGGTAGCATCTCAACTCACATATTTATTAATGCTTTTACCAAAACCAGAAAAGGCTTTGTTTAAATTTTATGAACAACATTTCTCAACATGGCCACTAGAGGGCACTGGTGGACATTAAGAGATGCTCATGCTGAGAGAAAAAAAGCTCCAGAATGGTGATCATGTTAGAATTCATATAATTTTAATTTAGAAAAACTGTGTAGCTCTACTTTACAATCCACGTGTGTCAAATGGTGTATTTGAACTTTCACTGTGCCTCAGCAGGTCACTATAACCTATTGTCCATTCTTGAAATGGCAGAGGCGTCAAGGCCAGTTTGACTGAAATCGCAGAACTTTCATAGACATTCTACTGTGGCTATACATACACTGTGGTCGTTGTAGAAAACACACTCCAGCAACAGTTTAGCTATACTCAGGGGATAATGGAAAACGCAGCTTTAATAGGCTATGTCTTTACCCTTTTTTTGTCTGAGGCTGTTAAAATAAAGTTTATAGGCTAAATGTACATTTTCGAGGGCGCCGTATTGTTTGATCGAAATATCATTCACTTTGTCCGCTCCAAACGTTTGCTCAATCGTTGATCTTGCCCTGCCAAACGTATAAATGAAAGAAAGCTGGGCTCAATGGGCCTCATTCTTGAGACATTCCTAAATATGCGTGTACATTTTCATACAAAAGTGTTTTATACAAAAAATGTACTCCCATTTTGTAAACCCGTGTGGAAAGGCAGATTTGTTCGTATGCACGTACGCATAGTCCGATTCATTGTAATTGACTGGCGTGTGCAGATTTTTTCACGATTAGCACAAATCCAAGCCTATGTATTGCCATATATAGAAGTTACAAATTCCATTGACAGGTACATATGAATTCAAAATTGCATACCAAAGTAGATCCAAACAACTGGTGGAAGCTGGGGTAGTGGAGGGAGAGCAGCATAGAGAGACCTGATTCTTGTGTACATGTGATTGGTTGAGTATGAGACACGTGGTTGCTAGTCGACCAAGATTGTCTCCAGCAAGAGTTTCCTTACAAAACTTGCTATGAGCACTAAAACCTTCGCACTGCACATTTTAGACACGTTTTTGACAGAATTTCTAATATGAATGATTTACACAAAAAAGATAGCTATTGTTGTCATGGTTTCTCAGCCTGCTCCTCTCTTGTTAGCCACATACCTGGGGAGCGCTCGTGTTGCGTCTCTTCTTTTTGTTTTCTTTGTCCGTTTCGTGTGTTTGGGTTTTCTTTTTTAAATTTTTGTTTTCTGATTTTTTTCCCTTTTTCTCCCAATTTGGTAGCCAATTGAACCCCTATTCTAATTCAATTCCCCCCCATGTAGCAACCGCTTGAGAACCACTGCACACAACCCCGTAAACCGGTACTAGTAGTAGGAAGGAGGGCGCCACGTCCTCTACAGGGCGCGGCTCCTCGAGCTCCTGACCGTGACCCCACCTCCTCCTGGGTCGTCCATGCGCAGCGATTCTCTCCGAGCCCCTCCCCCCACCCGGAAGCGGCCGCCAATTGCCGCTTCCACAGGGCACCGGCCACGCTCGGCTATGGCAGGACCGGGGCGCGAACCCCGATCCTCGGAGTACAACTGCGCTGACTGAAAGTCAGCGCTCTTACCGTTGTACCACCGCGGCGGCCGTGTTTGGGTTTTCTACTCAGTATGTTCACCTGTTCCATATTTTCTGTCATTATTTAAACCTCACGTCATCTCTGTTTGACGCTTCCATCTTGCCAATTTTTTTGACAAGGAAAGCTGGTAATATACAGTATAGACCTAACATTTTTCATCAACCGTATCACCTCAACTTGTTGTGGTTCCACGGGACTTGTTGCAAGTGTTTTAGAGTTTACAAGAAACTTAGAGTAGGTTATTCGTTTCTATCCTGTCTCTTTTCTTCACCTCTGTCTCCCTGTCCTTGACAGATTGTCTTCGCCGTCTTCTGTTACCTCTTGTTTGTGTTTTTCGGCTCCCTCGTTGTGAGCTATAGAATTTTTCTTTGTTGTATTGTCTTAATATCGAGTTTTTCGACCCTATTCGGGTCGCTTTGAGTTTGGTAGCGGTATCTCTCTTTGTGAGAAGAGTTTATTATTTTACTGTACTTATCTTCTTTCCCTGTTTGCAGGTTTTTTATTGTCTCTCTTTTAACAGGTACGGCCCTCGGTTGGGCGGACCCCTTAATTAGAGCAGATTCTCCCGTGATGTCCACTACGTTGGACACTATGTTGATAGAGGAGATGGCGTCAGTCTTCGACCATGACATCTCCAGTCACGAGGCGGCTATGCGACTGACCTATCTTCGTCAGGGCTCTGACACGGTGGCATCATTTTCTATTGCCTTTCGAGCACTCGCAGGGAAGACTAGGTGGCCTGACGGACCTCTTAGCGCTCTTTTTCTTAAAGCACTTTCTGATCCCGTTCGAGATGCCCTTTCTGCGCTCGAACCACCTGCTTCGTTCGGTGCCTAAGTGTCTACGGCTATCAGGATTGACAATCGGATTAGAGAGAGAGAGAGAGAGAGAGAGAGTCGCTGGGTCACGCAATACTCGGTCCTCTGTTTGTGTGCCCCGTTCGGTGGTTGTTCCGGTTTGCTCATTTTCTGAGGAGCCCATGCAGGTTGATGGGACGGCAGTACGGGATTCTAAGTCCACCAGGTCAAGAGAGGCGTGGTGCTGTTATTGTAAGCGCGCTGGCCATTACAGAGATCAATGTCCTAAGCTAGCGGGAAAAGAGGAGTCTCGCTAAGGATATCGAGGTCCTTAGTGAGACATAGTAAAACTTCTCCTCGAACTCTATTATCTGTGCAGCTGAGTTGGAATAAGAATTCCACCAGCTGTATCGCTTTTATTAATTCCGGATCAGTCGAGTCTCTTATGGACATTACGTGGGCTAGGGAGCAGGGTATTCCCTCAGTTTCTCTTTCTGTTCCACGGTTAGTAACTGCTCTTGACGGTCGCCCTTTGGGTATGGGCTCTATCCGGCGGGTTACCAGCCCCTTAAAACTGTCTGTTTCGTTACAGGATCATACGGAGTGTATTACATTTTTTTTAGTGGATTCTCCCACATACCCACTTGTTCTGGTGCACTCATGGTTGGTTCAGCACAAGCCCTATATTAACTGGGGGGCGGAGGGTTTGGTTATTCTCCGCTGGGGATTCCACCGCTTAGATCCGGCGGCTCGCTCCGTTCTCTTCCCGATCTCAGTTCTGACAGCGAGCAGGAGGAGGAGAGTGTTCTCCGTGGTGCTCACGACGCAGTAGCATCTTCTTGCGACACCAGGGGGAGTCTTTCTTGGGACTTGTTCGCTGACGGGCTCAGTGTGTGGGAGGAGGAGAGATCTTCCTTCTGAGAACGATTGGGACATTTCACTCGATTCTGAGTCAGATTTGGAGAGTGTCCAGGTGGGCGGGGCGATTAATTTTTCGTTGCCAGCCAATGTTTCCCAGCAGTACACAGATCTTGCGGAGGTTTTTAGTAAGCAGCACGCCACTTCTCTTCCTCCTCATAGGCTGTATGATTGCGCTATCGACCTATACCCAGGCTCAATTCCTCCCAGGGGAGCGCTGTATTCCTTATCGACTTCTGAGAGTGCTGCTATGAAAACATACAGAGAAGAATCTCTAGACAACGGATTCATCAGACCCTCCACATCACCGCTGGGGTCCGGATTTATTTTTGTTCAGAAGAAAGACGGTAGTCTTAGGCCATGTATTGACTACAGGGGAGGCATTTTAACTATTTTTACTAGGGATGCACCGATACCGATACCAGTATCGGTATCGGGGCCGATACCATGCTCATGTACTCGTACTCGTACTCGAAAAAATGTACCGATACTCCAAAACCGATACCAACGTCCAAACGTCCGCACGCTAATGCTATCACCTTAGCAACACCTAATCCTGACCTGCGTGCTCACTAGGGATGTTAACAGTTAATCGACTATCGATTAATTGCTCATAAGAATTTAATCGATAAGATTTCAAATGAAACAATTAACTGAATAATCTGCGATCTTGTTTCAACGGCAGTTTTTGTGTGAAACGTAATCATGGTTTAAGGTCTCCACGCGAGGGCGAAGTTAATGTAGCCTACCACCTGAAATGCGAACTTTTCCTATAAACCTCGTATGAACTTTTTGTATTTTTTCCTTGTAGTTATATAGTTTTATGGATTAGGTTTATGGTCGCTCCAGTGAGCGTTTTAAATATGGATTAGAAACTACGGAAATATATGACAATTTGTGTGTTCTCAAGTTCTGACCATTTCGTGGTAAGTAACCTATTGTAAAACATTGCGTTTTCAAATGGTAAAGTTGTCAAAAGGGTGACAAGGGCCATACTTTTTTTTTAAAGCAGATGATTCTTTTCTCCCAAATTGAATGTCGATGTTCAGTCATGTATGGGGGGAGCCCTTATACAAAGGGTTGAGCTAGGTGCACTGATGTAGCATAGTGCTATTAATCACCCAGTTCGTCAGTAGGCTACTTGATTAAAATAGCGGTTCAGATTAAAATAGCAACCATTCACGCAGTGCGTGATCTAGACTCAAATTACCTGACAACAAATAAAGAAAAGGGCTTTAGCTAGACTTCTTACTGAATTTCAAGTGTAAAGAAGAAACAAACGTATAGCCACATATTGGTTATATTTGTGTAGCCTATAAAACATGGTTATAGCATATTAGGCCTTCTTAAAATAGCCTACATTTATTGTGCTATTTCGATACAAAAGAAAACACGAATGTGCTTCATTTAATCAATATCATTATTACAGATTTGAAATGGTTTAATAACGGGCAGACTTTTATTAACTCTTAGTTTGATAGTTACAGAATAGGCCTACATGGAAAATGTACAATATAGCCTACAGTAGCCTATGCGATTTTGATTAGAAATGCTTGAACCGTTTTGCTTTCGGTAACGTTACGTTGGGTGGACGTCAGATGCCAGTAGGTAGGCTACAGGTTCCGATCATGATTGCAGGCTATATTTTTTAAATGTGAAACTGTACCAAAAAACAGTTGACCGGGCTATATTATTTTACTAATACCCCCGCCATTTGTTGCAAACTAATTGAGTAGCCCGTAGCCTATGCAGAGAGTAACTGATTCGGTTGACAATTATGTAGGCTACTGCGGTGCGGTAGTCAGCAGTTCATATAGGCTAGTCAATTCAGTAGGACTCTCTGAGGTTGATGGTTGAAAAGGACATTATGCCAATAAGCAGCATTAGACCTAGTCTTTAGATAGCACACAGGCTGTTCCATGTCAGTACAGTAGGTTAGCCTATAATGTATGTAGGCCTATTTCACAATTGTTTTTTTACAGTCAGCCCCCCCCCCCCCCCCCCCCCCCCTGTTAAGTTGACCATGTATATTAGTGGTAAGGGTTAGGGGTCACTTATACTTTGACGTTCCAGTATAAATAGAATGATGCACAAAAGACTGTACAGTTTTATTTTGGTTATTATTTATGTTTATTTATTTATTTTTATTGGACCTCATTTGATTTAAATAATCAGTAAATTGATAGACTGTGCTCCATCAACAGGAGAAAATAAACACAGTATCTTCAAAATCAGCCGTCTCATTATTGTGGTATTATTATACAGTATTATTATAAAGTACTCATACTTAAAAAAACACACAAAAATGGTATCGGTATCGGTATCGGCGAGTACTCAAAAGTGAGTACTCGTACTCGTACTCGGTCTGAAAAAAATGGTATCGGTGCATCCCTAATTTTTACTAAACTTGTTTTACGCAGCGCTTACAACCTCGTTCACATTCGTGAGGGAGATCAATGGAAAACTGCGTTTAACAACCATTCGGGGCACTACGAGTACCAGGTGATGCCGTTCGGGCTCACTAGTGCCCCCTCAGTTTTCCAGGCGTTAGTGAACGATGTGCTTCGGGAGATGCTTGAGAAATCATTTTTTGTTTATATTGATGACATTTTAATCTTTTCTCCCAATCTTTCCACTCACATTCGCCATGTCAGGCAGGTTCTTAACGCTCTGCTCAAGGCTCAGCTTTTTGTAAAGGCAGAGAAGTGTGTTTTTCACACTAAATCAGTTTCTTTCCTGGGATTCATTGTGGCAGATGGCAAGGTTCAAATGGATCCCGAGAAAGTCTCGACCGTTAAGAATTGGCCCACGCCATCTGCTCTTAAACAGGTTCAATGTTTTTTAGGCTTCGCTAATTTTTATAGGTTTATTCGTAATTTCAGCATGGTAGCCGCTCCTATTACTGTGCTCACTAAAAAGACCTCTTCCTCCCGACTGTATTTGCATCGTAATGTCTTAATTTTGTATAAATTTTATTTATTTATTTTTTTAGCTTTTTTTTTTGCTTTTGAAATTCAGACTGTATTTCTATTGAATACTATACTTTTAAATATGTTTGCATATATATATTTATTTTACATTGTCAATTAGATTTTATCCATTCTATCCAAATCTATTTTATTGTAATCTATTTTATTGATTTTTGTTTATTTTTTAGTTTAACTTATATTAAATATGGATGTTCTGCAAATTGGCTGTAAACCTCTTGTATGAAAATTATAATAATAATAATAATAATAATTATTATTATTATTATATGACAGCAGCATAATTAATTTTAAACCTTGTGAAAGAAAACACAAACAGAAAGTACTTGCTTAAGGTTAATTTATTTGATGGGTAGCAGAGCTTCCTGTTAAAACAAAGCAAGAGGTGGAAGTTCATTTTTCAGATGCACTGTGAGCTCCATGGGATGGACCCTCATCACTGTTTCACTCCAGAGCTTATTTTTAATAATGATAATTACAGTTATGGCAGAAACGCAAGACGCAGACAGAAGCTTGGTTCGCGCCACAGGCTAGGTCATTCCATCCTTCTGTATCTGTTGGTGAAACATGGTGAGAGGAGTCAGTGTATTAAAATAAAGCTGTCCTGTAATGATAGGGAGAAGGAGATCACGCTTACTGTGCCAGTTCCCTTGTACACAGTCCTCATTCAGCACATTATTTGGCTCCCCTCGGTTCCACAAAGTGAAGTCCACTTTAGTGCCATCAGACCACAGCCATGTACCCTCCTGAACAGGGGAAGAGATGCAGCTGCATGTCAAAATGCTTCCTCACAACCTGAGGTTATTTTTTGTCAACAACTGTATATAAATAGAAAACACATGAAAACACAAAGGAATAAACATAGGGATCTTTTGAAGATATAAGGAGCTCTCTCAAGATATTCCCCTTAGCTGTCTAGCACTGGGGGGGGTGGGGGGGGGGTAATGTGTTGTCAGCATTGTAGTGTGACGAAACAGGCTTTGGAAAATGATTACAGAAACTTTAATTAGTAAAAGTTTTTGTGGCGTTTTGTTTTGTGGCGTAGCCTGTAAGAGCAATGAGCACATGCTCATTGCGAGCCACAACAGCAGCGGCTCGAATCCGGCGGTGTGACCCTTGTTGCATGTTCTTACCAATCTTTCGCTACCATTCTACCTACCTGTCTACTCTGTGTAGCTTAAAAGCTAGTCATGCCCAAATCCATCACAATGACCTCTAAACTATTTGAAAGCTCATCCTTAGGTTAATTCTGGTTGACTGTGATTCTGGTAAATCTCATGAGGATGAGATTGTGTTCCAGCTCAATAATCAGGTAAAATGTCCAGCATTTCTATAACCTTTTCCTAACCAGTCAATTGGTCTACAATTAGGCAAAAAGAGTGAGTATTTTGTGTTTTAAGACATTACCTTCTGACAGTCTGACATTCCCATCCAGAAGGTAGGCTTATGGTTGTCATCTTGATTAACCAGATCCTTGATAAAACTGTATTCATTTGCACTGTGGACTGATGCCAGGTTTCCCCCCATATTCTGACAATTTATCTAAGAGAAAGAGAGACATAGAGAAATAAATTGATTTAATTGATGTCTTAATGGCTATCTAGAAAACGCATTGTCAAAGTAATCAGATTGGTGCATCCCTAGCATACATACTAGTATGGATGCACCGATACAGATACTGGTATGAAGTATCGGGTATCATGTCTGATACTGTGCTCATGTACACTACATATAGTCTCATAAAAATGCTCTGACACAAACCTGATACTGAAAATATCAAGTTGCTGGGAAAAAAAAAAAAAACTGAGAAAACGTGGCTTGGAAGTACTTGAAGAGAAAGGAAGACGATAAAAGCACGGCAGACCGCAAGCACTTGATGGACAAAACGAATGTCAAACACCATTCTGCCTGTATTTTAAAACAAACACATTCTCTTGAGGTGGGAGCGTTTGTGAGGTTACTGCAAAATTAAAAGTACTCGGATTGATACTCCGTATTGGCAAACCAAAATTTCCATACAAAGGAAAGAGCATTTTGTTGTAATTTCTACAATATACCCTATAAGATAAGAATCTGCACTTCAACGACATGTGAATTCAAACTTCTCACTTTGTGGCCCTTTCCTGTTTCAGCATGACAATGCCCCAGTGCACAAAGCGAGGTCCATACAGGAATGGTTTGTTGAGATCAGTGAGGAAGAACTTGACTGGCCTGCACAGAGCCCTGACCTCAACACCATCAAACACCTTTGGAATTAATTGGAACGCCAACTGTGAGCCAGGCCTATTCGCCCAAAATCAGTGCCCCACCTCATTAATGTTCATCTGGCTGAATGGAAAAAAATCCATGCAGCAAAGTTCCAGCACCTAGTGGAAAACCTTCCCAGAAGACTGGAGGCTGTTAGAGCAGCAAAGGAGGGACAGATTCCATATTAATCCCTTCCGAGATACCAAATTTGGTGAATTCCCACCAATGTAGGGGGTCTTCTATTTAAGGCTTTATAATTTTACAATTGTGTGAGCAGGGCTTTTCATGGCTGTTTTGGCGTATGTTTGGGCTATTGTCGGGTTTATCTTGTTGCTATGATGGAATTTGAATTGTTGGTGGTGAATTTTTATTTTTATGAACGCACAGATAGACGCTATTGTCATCTGTGTTAACACTAAGAACTTAGGGTTATCACTTTTTGAATATAATTAAAATAGTCTAGAATGGTTCATTTCTGGTGTCTTACTAAAGGTTACCTCAGATTCAGCCCAGTTTTTCTTCTCGCGGACGAAATGAAAGCAGCGGCCCTGATGTTCGCTCCACCCAGAAGGACAGTAATTCATGTACGATTCCACGCTAGCCCCATGAGATACTGAGGGGCACCAACATACAAAAACAAGGATGCGCAAACATATTCTTCAGTCACATAGCCATTCTGCTTTTGAAAATTATCTTCCAAAGAGATCATTCCCTATGACTTTTAGAATATAGGCATTATTCCTGCAAATATTGTTTAAGCCTATCAAAACTTCCCAGCAATGGTAAGCTCAATCCAAGATCACTGATTATTTGTGTAAAAACCAGAAATTCTGTGTAATTGTTTGAAGAAAAGTTTTAATGAGCATCACAGCTTAAAATTGTTACACAAATTTATCAAACTATGTGTACAGCTGAATATTTTGGAGAATAAACAGGACTCACCCAAAGCTATGCCTGAGAGGATAGTAGCGCAGAGGAGCACTGATATTGTGGAGACCATGATGAACCTTCAAGGGTCAGGAGAGAGAGAATATTGGGTGATACAGACAAATCACCCATCTTGAAATGCATCATTCAATGCCACAATCTACACAAAACCAAAAATGGATAAGTGCTCTTACCTTGTCATGAAGTGTTAATTAAATGAGTAGGTGTTATTTTGTCTCTGTTGAACAGAACCTCCACTTTTATAGCATTGAGTTAGGTGGGAGGGGCACGTGCTGGGTGGTATACAAATATGAATTGGCCAAAAATCTAATTATTCATATTCTAATATTGTACACACCTCACTGTTAGGCAAATATACGGAAGCCCTGAAGCGCAAGGTGAAAAAGATTTTTTTTAAAGAGCTAACTCGTTTAAACGGGATAGTAAGTCGTTAATACGAGATAGTAAGTCATTAATACGAGATAGTAAGCCGTTAATACGAGTTATTATCTCGTTAATACGAGATAGTAAGTCGTTAATACGAGTTATTACCTCGTTAATACGAGTTATTATCTCGTTAATTCGATATAGTAAAACGTTTATACAAGTTTTTATCTCGTTTGTTCGAGATATTATCGCGTTTATACGGGTCTTTTATAACAGTTATGAACTCGTCTGTAAGGCACGTTTTTACGAGATATGAACTCTGATTTCAATGTGTATTTTGAGTGCAATTAAAGCTGTTTTTGAGTCCTTGCGTGCTTCATTTTAGCATGGGGAGACGAGTGGCTGTATATTTTTTTAAATATTTGTAACATTTAAAATATATGCTAATGTTACTGAAAACACATTTGTTAACTCTAGCTGCATTGCGTATTGAACGAATGATGCATCTATCAGGTTTAGAGATAATTAGCTGCCAACCGGTGGTGTAAACAACTGCGACATGACTTTAGACCAGGTTTTTGGTGGTTTTAGCGCAAACACTTTCTGCTGGCTCAAGATAGCAATACGCCAAGAATAATCCTGAATATCACAGTGTTCCATACACCTAAATATGTAGCCTAATCATTCACAGTTGTATCTCCACAGTAAAACAATAAAAAAGTTGTACCTCAACAATAAAACAGTACTTTTGCCCTGAGAATGCATTTTTCTGTTGTTATATATTTTTTAATGTTCCCATTCATAATGACTCCAAGCAAAATGTACCACATATCAGCGCACAGTAAATTTGAATGACCATTTTCCTTGCCCTAAGTGACGAGCACCATATCTGGCAGCAGAGTGATGGTTTAAGGCTTGTTTGATACGTCAGACCCTTGATGACTTAGAGCTATTTAGCCACCATGTGTTCTATACTGTTCCAGTGTAATTTACAGCTAAATCTAGTCCTACCCCCTAATTCCCATAGAGATCCATTCAAATGCAGAGAGGTTATAGTATCGCTTGTAGGAGTACCAGAAAATAATTTATATTGTTGGGTCAGATATCAGAAAGTCATGGCATGCAAAGGATATGCGACCAAATATTTAAAATGATTACTTCATTCTACTTTATGTTAAACAGTCCAACATTTTTCGATGCAGGAAAATGTATGTACAAAAGGGTGAACTATATGAAAACACCCTGAAAGTAAAGCTGACAGTCTGCACTTCAACCTCATTGTCATTGTGTCCTTTCAAACTCAAAGTGCTGAGTGCTAGAGTACAAAAGCAAAATAAAACATATGTCACTGTCCAATAAATTATGGTGCCCACTGTGTATATAAAAATCTCAATATCATAATCAAATAATGTTTAAAAAAGTTTTTATTACTTGAATTTTGTATGTGTCTAAATTGTAACAATATGTACTTTGGATCATCACATTTTGAATAAAAATAAAATAGTCTAGAATATTTCATTTCTGGAGTTCCATTTTTTATGTTTTATTGTTGTATTCAGATCAGTCTCTGCTCATGCTCAATGATTGCTTTCCATATTCCTAAACTAAACATCGGTTAATTTCTTCCAAATATTGTTCTTTGTCTTTGGAATTACAGTGTGAAAATAAAAATGACAAACAACGAAAAACTTTGATTATCGTTATGATTCAAATGACCCTACAAACTTTGGTTTACATAAATTCCTGTCCAATCAGTGACATCAAATTGGATATCTTCGAGCTATCCAACTTGGTGGCGTGGGCTGTCCAACTGGGCGGTGCGGGCTTTCCAACTGGATATGTGGTGTCTAGTTTGCGTCTGCTTTTGAACTGTTCAGCCTACCATACAAAACATCTTTTAAAATACAGTCCCATGCAAAAACATCTTAGCTTGCCCACATAGTTTCTGGTGTGTCCCATCATACACAAGCCAAAGGCAAAAGCCATAGCCCTGTTTTGCAATGGAAAACACAGACTAAATGAGTGGAAATGATCAGGTGCAGTTGGCATGTTTGAGTATGTTTTGAATGTTGTGAATTAAATATTCCCTCATTTCTTTATAGTTACTATATTATTGAGGACATGTGACTGTTTCAATCGGCTTGCTGTGGGAGCAAATCCTCTCTTTTCTGGTGGTGAAAACACCCAGACAGCAATTATTGAATACCTGGAGAAATGTATTAAAAGAGACACACAGCAGCCTTTTAAGTGAGCTACTTCATCTTGATACAGAGGGTTACATCAGTCATTCAATCGAAAGGAACACATGGACGGATACTTTTGGTGACATTTAATGTCATTCCAGCCTCTTGGGCCTGAGGGTAAAACATGAGAGAGAGTAATCAGTGTGTGTTTTTCTATAATAGGTGACCTGCAGTGACAGGGGGAAGGAGAAAATGTCTAACTCCATAGTTTGAGCGAAATGGAGTCTGTTTTCAACTATAAAATTTCAGGTCGGGAATCAGCTAGACGGCTTCATCGCCTTCGCCAGGGTAACGATACGGTGGCTGAATTCACTATTACGTTTGGAGTACTGGCAGGCGAGACAGGTTAGTCAGAGGCTCCTCTGATGACGTCATTTTCTGAGGCATTGGACAAGTCTATTCAGGATGCTGTAGCCATTCTCGAGCAACCTGATTCGTTAGAATTGCGCTAGTGTCCTCCGCTTTTTGAATAGACTATCGTCTGCGGGACCGTTTAAAACACAGAGAGGACAGCCAAATTAGGTCTTCGTTTATTTCGGTTACCGAGTTCGTTCCTCCAGCAGTAAAATCTATATCGCCTAGGACTGAGAGACCCATGCAGATTGATGGGATCTCTAAGGTTTCTGAAAAAGATTTCCATCACCGGGCTGAGTGGTGTCAATCCTGTAAAAGGAGAGATCACACTATCAGTCAGTGTGGAAAATCAAGAAAAAAAAAGATCTCACAAGAGGAACCAGGTTCTATAGCGAGAGTCCAAGAACCTATATTGCGTACTTTATTATCTGTCAACCTCCGGTGGAGACAGCATTCTCTCCAGTTCGAGGCTTTTATTGACTCTGGGGCTGTGGATTGTTTTAAGGATGCCCGGTGGGGTAAAGAACACCACATCCCTATTCAGTGCCTTGAACAGTCCCAATTTGTCACCGCTCTCGACGGTCGCCCGCTCGGGTACTATTAAGAAGACTACGGCTCTGCTTACTATGTCTGTTCATCCGGATAACCCTACTGAAAGAATTCCGTTTTTTTAAATCGATTCTCCCACTCATTCCCTTGTTTTGGGGCATATGTGTCTTGTTAAGCATAAACCCCATATTAAGTGCGGAGAGGATAAGAGGGTTATTGGGCAGCGGGGTTCCGCGTGTACTGCACAGGGTCCAGTTTGTCCAGGGAGTGTTTTAACGCTTCGGATTCTGATTCAGAGCTGGAGGTGGCTGCGTCTCTGCCTAATCACGGAGGGCCTGTTTCTGAGTCTAAGGTTGGTGACGAGAGTCTGGACTGGAACGCTGACGTAGATTCTTATTGGAAAGAGATATCTTCTGAAGACCCCTCTGATTCTGAGATTCAGTGGTCGCCTCCTCCTAGGTCACCGACTCAGAGGGAGGATGCGGAGATGGCAGGAACATTTGTATTTCCTTTACCTCCTAACGTGCCGACCGAATACGCCGAGTTTTCAGAGGTATTTAGCAAACAGAGGGCAACCACTCTTCTGCCCCGCCGCCCTTTTGATTGCGCTATTGAGCTGTATCCGGGTACTACTCCCACGAGAGGGAGTTTTTTTTTATTTTTAAAATAAATTATATCGATGAGGCGTTGGATAACGGTTTCATAAAACCATCAACTTCGCCAGCTGGCGCGGGGTTCTTTTTCGTTAAAAAAAAAAGGATGGTACGTTAAGGCCATGTATCAATTATAGCGCGTTAAACGCCATTACAATAAAGAACCGATACCCACTTCCCCTTATGAATTTGGCGTATGATCGTGTCCAAGCATTAGATCTCCGTAATGCTTATAACCTAGTGCGCATACGTGAGGGTGATGAATGGAAGACCACTTTTAATACCCATAATGGCCACTACGAGTACCGAGTCATGCCATTCGGGCTCACTAGCACTCCCTCGGTTTTCCAGGCATTAGTTAATGACGTATTCCCCAGCAGTACACAGATCTTGCGGAGGTTTTTAATAAGCAGCGCGCCACTTCTCTTCCTCCTCATAGGCTGTATGATTGCGCTATCGACCTATACCCAGGCTCAATTCCTCCCAGGGGAGCGCTGTATTCCTTATCGACTTCTGAGAGTGCCGCTATGAAAACATACATAGAAGAATCTCTAGACAACGGATTCATCAGACCCTCCACATCGCCGCTGGGGTCCAGATTTTTTTTTGTTCAGAAGAAAGACGGTAGTCTTAGGCCATGGATTGACTACAGGGGAGGCATTTGAACTATTTTTACTAAACTTGATTTACGCAGCGCTTACAACCTCGTTCGCATTCGTGAGGAAGATCAATCGAAAACTGCGTTTAGCAACCACTCGGGACACTACGAGTACCAGGTGATGCCGTTCGGGCTCACTAGCGCCCCCTCAGTTTCCCAAGCGTTAGTGAACGATGTGCTTCGGGAGATGCTTGAGAAATCATTTTTTGTTTATATTGATGACATTTTAATCTTTTCTCCCGATCTTTCCACTCACATTCGCCATGTCAGGCAGGTTCTTAACGCTCTGCTCAAGGCTCAGCTGTTTGTAAAGGCAGAGAAGTGTGTTTTTCACACTAAATCAGTTTCTTTACTGGGATTCATTGTGGCAGATGGCAAGGTTCAAATGGATTCCGAGAAAGTCTCGACCGTTAAGAATTGGCCCACGCCATCTGCTCTTAAACAGGTTCAATGTTTTTTAGGCTTCGCTAATTTTTATAGGAGGTTTATTCGTAATTTCAGCATGGTAGCCGCTCCTATTACTGCGCTCACTAAAAAGACCTCTTCCTCCCTACTGTATTTGCATCGTAATGTCTTAATTTTTTATAAATTTTATTATTTTGTTTTTTTTTGCTTTTGAAATTCAGACTGTATTTCTATTGAATACTATACTTTTAAATATGTTTGCATATATATATTTATTTTACATTGTCAATTAGATTTTATCCATTCTATTCAAATCTATTCTATTGTAATCTATTTGATTGATTTTTGTTTATTTTTTAGTTTAACTTATATTAAATATGGATGTTCTGCAAATTGGCTGCAAATTTCTTGTATGAAAATTATAATAATAATAATAATTATTATTATTATTATATGACAGCAGCATAATTAATTTTAGACCTTGTGAAAGAAAACACAAACAGAAAGTACTTGCTAAAGGTTTATTTATTTGATGGGTAGCAGAGCTTCCTGTTAAAACAAAGCAAAGTTCATTTTTCAGATGCACTGTGAGCTCCATGGGATGGACCCTCATCACTGCTTCACTCCAGAGCTTATTTTAAATAATTACAGTTATGGCAGAAACGCAAGACGCAGACAGAAGCTAGGTCCGCGCCACAGGCTAGGTCATTCCATCCTTCTGTATCTGTTGGAGAAACATGGAGAGAGGAGTCAGTGTATTAAAATAAAGCTGCCCTGCAATGATAGGGAGAAGGAGATCACACTTACTACGCCTGTACCCTTGTACACAGTCCTCATTCAGCACATTATTTGGCGCCCCTTTGTTCCACAAAGTGAAGTCCACTTTAGTGCCATCAGACCACAGCCATGTACCCTCCTGAACAGGGGAAGAGATGCAGCTGCATGTCAAAATGCTTCCTGAGGTTATTTTTTGTCAACAACTGTATATAAATAGAAAACACATGAAAACACAGAGGAATAAACATAGGGATCTTTTGAAGATATAAGGAGCATTCCCCTTAGCTGTCTAGCACTGAAGGGGGGGGGGGGGGGGGCGTGAAATTGGTTTTCAGCATTGTAGTGTGACGAAACAGGCTTTTGAAAATGATTACAGAAACTTTAATTAGTAAACGTTTTTGTGGCGTTTTGTTTTGTGGCGTAGCCTGTAAGATCAATGAGCACATGCTCATTGCGAGCCACAACAGCAGCGGCTCGAATCCGGCGGTGTGACCCTTGTCGCATGTCCTTACCAATCTTTTGCTACCATTCTACCTACCTCTCTACTCTGTGTAGCTGAAAAGCTAGTCATGCCCAAATCCATCACAATGACCTCTAAACTATTTGAAAGCTCATCCTTAGGTTAATTCTGGTTGACTGTGATTCTGGTAAATCTCATGAGGATGAGATTGTGTTCCAGCTCAATAATCAGGTAAAATGTCCAGCATTTCTATAACCTTTTCCTAACCAAACAATTGGTCTACAATTAGGCAAAAAGAGTGAGTATTTTGTGTTTTAAGACGTTACCTTCTGACAGTCTGACAATCCTATCCAGAAGGTAGGCTTACGGGGGTCTTCTTGACTAACCAGATCCTTGATAAAACTGTATTCATTTGCACTGTGGACTGATGCCAGGTTTCCCCCAAGATGCTGACAGTTTATCTGAGTGAGAAAGAGAGAGATACATGTATGTGCAAGAAATGTGAGGTTTTGTTCAACAAAATGGTTTTAATGGCTAGAAAATGCATTGTCAAAGTAATCAAATACATATTGGTGCATCCCTAGCATACATACTAGTATGGATGCACCGATGCCGATACTGGTATCAAGTATTGTGTATCATGTCCGATACTGTGCTCATGTATTCTACTCATTGTCTCATAAAAATGCTCTGATATAAAGAGCCGATACTGAAAATATCAAGTAGCATCAAGTTGCAGGGAAAAAATGTCAGTGGCTTGTAAGTACTTTAAGAGAAAGGAAGATGATAAAAGCACGGCAGACCGCAAGCACTTGATGGACGAAATGAATGTCAAACACCATTCTGCCTGTATTTTAAAACAAACATCTTTTCTTGAGGTGGGAGTACTAAAAATTATTAAAAGTACTCGGATTTATACTCCGTATCGGCAAATCGAAAGTCCCATACAAAGGAAAGAGCATTTAGTTTTAACCTTGTAATTTCTACAATATACCCTATAAGCTAAGAATCTGCACTTCAACGGCATGTGAATTCAAACTTCTCACTTTGTGGCCCTTTCCTGTTTCAGCATGACAATGCCCCAGTGCACAAAGCGAAGTCCATACAGGAATGGTTTGTTGAGATCAGTGAGGAAGAACTTGACTGGCCTGCACAGAGCCCTGACCTCAACACCATCGAACACCTTTGGAATTAATTGGAACGCCGACTGTGAGCCAGGCCTATTCGCCCAAAATCAGTGCCCCACCTCATTAATGTTCATCTGGCTGAATGGAAGAAAATCCATGCAGCAAAGTTCCAGCATCTAGTGGAAAACCTTCCCAGAAGACTGGAGGCTGTTAGAGCAGCAAAGGAGGGACAGATTCCATATTAATCCCTTCCGAGATACCAAATTTGGTGAATTCCCACCAATGTAGGGGGTGTTCTATTTAAGGCTTTAAAATTTTACAATTGTGTGAGCAGGACTTTTCATGGCTATTGTCGGGTTTATTTTGTTGCTATGATGGAATTTGAATTGTTGGTGGTGAATTTTTATTTTTATGAACTCACAGATATACGCTATTGTGTTAACACTAAGAACTTAGGGTTATCACTTTTTGAATATAATTAAAATAGTCTAGAATGGTTCATTTCTGATGTTCTATTCCTAAAGGTTACCTCAGATTCAGCCCAGTTTCTCTTCTCACGGACAAAATGAAAGCAGCGGCCCTCATGTTCGCTCCACCCAGAAGGACAGTAATTCACGTACCATTCCACGTTAGCCCCATGAGATACTGAGGGGCACCAACATACAAAAACAAGGATGCTCAAACATATTCTTCAGTCACATAGCCATTCTGCTTTTGAAAATTATCTTCCAAAGAGATCATTCCCTATGACTTTTAGAATATAGGCATTATTCCTGCAAATATTGTTTAAGCCTATCAAAACTTTCCAGCAATGGTAAGCTCAAACCAAGATCACTGATTATTTGTCTAAAAACCACAAATTCTGTGTAATTGTTTGAAGAAAAGTTTTAATGAGCATCACAGCTTACAAATGTTACACAAATTTATCAAACTATGTGTACAGCTGAATATTTTGGAGAATAAACAGGACTCACCCAAAGCTATGCCTGAGAGGATAGTAGCGCAGAGGAGCACTGATATTGTGGAGACCATGATGAACCTTCAAGGGTCAGGAGAGAGAGAATATTGGGTGATACAGACAAATCACCCATCTTGAAATGTATCATTCAATGCCACAATCTACACAAAACCAAAAATGGATAAGTGCTCTTACCTTGTCATGAAGTGTTAATTAAATGAGTAGGAGTTATTTTGTCTCTGTTGAACAGAACCTCCACTTTTATAGCACTGAGTTAGGTGGGAGGGGCACGTGCTGGGTGGCATACAAATATGAATTGGCCAAAAATCAAATTATTCATATTCTAATATTGTACACACCTCACTGTTAGGCAAATATACGGAAGCCCTGAAGCTCAAGGTGAAAAATATTTTTTTTAAAGAGCGAACTAGTTTAAACGGGATAGTAAGTCGTTAATACGAGATAGTAAGTCATTAATACGAGATAGTAAGTCGTTAATATGAGTTATTATCTCGTTAATACGAGATAGTAAGTCGTTAATACGAGTTATTACCTCGTTAATACGAGTTATTATCTCGTTAATTGGATATAGTAAGACGTTTATACGAGTTATTATCTTGTTTGTTCGAGATATTATCGCGTTTATACAGCTCGTTTATAAGAGTGATGAACTTGTCTGTAAGGCACGTTTTTACGAGATATGAACTCTGATTTCAATGTGTATTTTGAGTGCAATTAAAGCAGTTTTTGAGTCCTTGCGTGCTTCATTTTAACATGGGGAGACGAGGGGCTGTATATTTTTTTAAATATTTGTAACACTTAAAATATAGGCTAATGTTACTGAAAACACATTAACTCTAGCTGCATTGCGTATTGAACGAATGATGCATCTATCAGGTTTAGAGATAATTAGCTGCCAACCGGTGGTGTAAACAACTGCGACATGACTTTAGACCAGGTTTTTGGTGGTTTTAGCGCAAACGCTTTCTGCTGGCTCAAGATAGCAATACGTCAAGAATAATCCTGAATATCACAGTGTTCCATACACCTAAATATGTAGCCTAATCATTCACAGTTGTACCTCCACAGTAAAACAATAAAAAAGTTGTACCTCAACAATAAAACAGTACTTTTGCCCTGAGAATGCATTTTTCTGTTGTTATTTTTTTTTTAATGTTCCCATTCATAATGACTCCAAGCAAAATGTACCACATCAGCGCACAATAAATTTGAATGACCATTTTCCATGCCCTAAGTGCCGAGCACCATATCTGGCAGCAGAGTGATGGTTTAAGGCTTGTTTGATACGTCAGACCCTTGATGACTTATAGCTATTTAGCCAACCATGTGTTCTATACTGTTCCAGTGTAATTTACAGCTAAATCTAGTCCTACCCCCTAATTCCCATAGAGAGCCATTCAAATGCAGAGAGGTTATAGTATCGCTTGTAGGAGTACCAGAAAATAATTTATATTGTTGAAAGTCATGGCATGCAAAGGATATGCGACCAAATATTTAAAATGATTACTTCATTCTACTTTATGTTAAACAGTCCAACATTTTTCGATGCACGAAAATGTATGTACAAAAGGGTGAACTATGTGAAAACACCCTGAAAGTAAAGCTGACAGTCTGCACTTCAACCTCATTGTCATTGTGTCCTTTCAAACTCAAAGTGCTGAGTGCTAGAGTACAAAAGCAAAATAAAACATATGTCACTGTCCAGGAAATTATGGTGCCCACTGTGTATATAAAAATCTCAATATCATAATCAAATAATGTTTAAAAAAGTTTTTATTACTTGAATTTTGTATGTGTCTAAATTGTAACAATATGTACTTTGGATCATCACATTTTGAATATAAATAAAATAGTCTAGAATATTTCATTTCTGGAGTTCCATTTTTTATGTTTTATTGTTGTATTCAGATCAGTCTCTGCTCATGCTCAATGATTGTGTTCCATATTCCTAAACTAAACATCAGTTAAGTTCTTCCAAATATTGTTCTTTGTCTTTGGAATTACAGTGTGAAAATAAAAATGACAAACAACGAAAAACTTTGATTATCGTTATGATTCAAATGACCCTAC
The DNA here is from genome assembly GCA_022702515.1 of Ilyophis sp. 1 JC-2022. NCBI lineage: Eukaryota > Metazoa > Chordata > Actinopteri > Anguilliformes > Synaphobranchidae > Ilyophis > Ilyophis sp. 1 JC-2022. The sequence goes on along the minus strand of CM040395.1, from coordinate 17,961,672 downwards.
AAACTTTGGTTTACATAAATTCCTGTCCAATCAGTGACATCAAATTGGATATCTTCGAGCTATCCAACTTGGTGGCGTGGGCTGTCCAACTGGATATGTGGTGTCTAGTTTGCGTCTGCTTTTGAACTGTTCAGCCTACCATACAAAACATCTTTTAAAATACAGTCCCATGCAAAAACATCTTAGCTTGCCCACATCGTTTCTGGTCTGTCCCATCGTACACAAGCCAAAGGCAAAAGCCATAGCCCTGTTTTGCAATGGCAAACACAGACTAAATGAGTGGAAATGATCAGGTGCAGTTGGCATGTTTGAGTATGTTTTGAATGTTGTGAATTAAATATTCCCTCATTTCTTTATAGTTACTATATTATTGAGGACATGTGACTGTTTCAATTGGCTTGCTGTGGGAGCAAATCCTCTCTTTTCTGGTGGTGAAAACACCCAGACAGCAATTATTGAATACCTGGAGAAATGTATTAAAAGAGACACACAGCAGCCTTTTAAGTGAGCTGCTTCATCTTGATACAAAGGGTTACATCAGTCATTCAATCGAAAGGAACACATGGACGGATACTTTTGGTGACATTTAATGTCATTCCCGCCTCTTGGGCCTGAGGGTAAAACATGAGAGAGAGTAATCAGTGTGTGTTTTTCTATAATAAGTGACTTGCAGTGATAGGGGGAAGGAGAAAATGCCTAACTCCATAGTTTGACTGAAATGGAGTTTGTTTTCAACTATAAAATTTCAGGTCGGGAAGCTAGATGGCTTCATCGCCTTCGCCAGGGTAACGATACGGTGGCTGAATTCACTATTACGTTTCGAGTACTGGCAGGCGAGACAGGTTAGTCAGAGGCTCCTCTGATGACGTCATTTTCTGAGGCATTGGACAAGTCTATTCAGTAGGGATGCACCGATACCATTTTTTTCAGACCGAGTACGAGTACGAGTACTCACTTTTGAGTACTCGCCGATACCGATACCGATACCATTTTTGTGTGTTTTTTTAAGTATGAGTACTTTATAATAATACTGTATAATAATACCACAATAATGAGACGGCTGATTTTGAAGATACTGTGTTTATTTTCTCCTGTTGATGGAGCACAGTCTATCAATTTACTGATTATTTAAATCAAATGAGGTCCAATAAAAATAAATAAATAAACATAAATAATAACCAAAATAAAACTGTACAGTCTTTTGTGCATCATTCTATTTATACTGGAACGTCAAAGTATAAGTGACCCCTAACCCTTACCACTAATATACATGGTCAACTTAACAGAAACAAAAACAATTGTGAAATAGGCCTACATACATTATAGGCTAACCTACTGTACTGACATGGAACAGCCTGTGTGCTATCTAAAGACTAGGTCTAATGCTGCTTATTGGCATAATGTCCTTTTCAACCATCAACCTCAGAGAGTCCTACTGAATTGACTAGCCTATATGAACTGCTGACTACCGCACCGCAGTAGCCTACATAATTGTCAACCGAATCAGTTACTCTCTGCATAGGCTACGGGCTACTCAATTAGTTTGCAACAAATGGCGGGGGTATTAGTAAAATAATATAGCCCGGTCAACTGTTTTTTGGTACAGTTTCACATTTAAAAAATATAGCCTGCAATCATGATCGGAACCTGTAGCCTACCTACTGGCATCTGACGTCCACCCAACGTAACGTTACCGAAAGCAAAACGGTTCAAGCATTTCTAATCAAAATCGCATAGGCTACTGTAGGCTATATTGTACATTTTCCATGTAGGCCTATTCTGTAACTATCAAACTAAGAGTTAATAAAAGTCTGCCCGTTATTAAACCATTTCAAATCTGTAATAATGATATTGATTAAATGAAGCACATTCGTGTTTTCTTTTGTATCGAAATAGCACAATAAATGTAGGCTATTTTAAGAAGGCCTAATATGCTATAACCATGTTTTATAGGCTACACAAATATAACCAATATGTGGCTATACGTTTGTTTCTTCTTTACACTTGAAATTCAGTAAGAAGTCTAGCTAAAGCCCTTTTCTTTATTTGTTGTCAGGTAATTTGAGTCTAGATCACGCACTGCGTGAATGGTTGCTATTTTAATCTGAACCGCTATTTTAATCAAGTAGCCTACTGACGAACTGGGTGATTAATAGCACTATGCTACATCAGTGCACCTAGCTCAACCCTTTGTATAAGGGCTCCCCCCATACATGACTGAACATCGACATTCAATTTGGGAGAAAAGAATCATCTGCTTTAAAAAAAAAGTATGGCCCTTGTCACCCTTTTGACAACTTTACCATTTGAAAACGCAATGTTTTACAATAGGTTACTTACCACGAAATGGTCAGAACTTGAGAACACACAAATTGTCATATATTTCCGTAGTTTCTAATCCATATTTAAAACGCTCACTGGAGCGACCATAAACCTAATCCATAAAACTATATAACTACAAGGAAAAAATACAAAAAGTTCATACGAGGTTTATAGGAAAAGTTCGCATTTCAGGTGGTAGGCTACATTAACTTCGCCCTCGCGTGGAGACCTTAAACCATGATTACGTTTCACACAAAAACTGCCGTTGAAACAAGATCGCAGATTATTCAGTTAATTGTTTCATTTGAAATCTTATCGATTAAATTCTTATGAGCAATTAATCGATAGTCGATTAACTGTTAACATCCTCCCTACTATTCAGGATGCTCTAGCCATTCTCGAGCAACCTGATTCGTTAGAATTGCGCTAGTGTCCTCCGCTTTTTGAATAGACTATCGTCTGCGGGACAGTTTAAAACACAGAGAGGACAGCCAAATTAGGTCTTCATTTATTTCGGTTACCGAGTTCGTTCCTCCAGCAGTAAAATCCATATCGCCTAGTACTGAGAGACCCATGCAGATTGATGGGATCTCTACGGTTTCTGAAAAAGATTTCCATCACCGGGCTGAGTGCTGTCAGTCCTGTGAAAGGAGAGATCACACTATCAGTCAGTGTGGAAAATCAAGAAAAAAAGAATCTCACTAGAGGAACCAGGTTCTATAGCGAGAATCCAAGAACCTACATTGCGTACTTTATTTTCTGTCAACCTCCGGTGGAGACAGCATTCTCTCCAGTTCGAGGCTTTTATTGACTCTGGGGCTGTGGATTGTTTTAAGGATGTCGGTGGGCTAAAGAACACCACATCCCTATTCAGTGCCTTGAACAGTCCCCATTTGTCACCGCTCTTGACGGTCGCCCGCTCGGGTACTATTAAGAAGACTACGGCTCTGCTTACTATGTCTGTTCATCTGGATAACCATACTGAAAGAATTCCGGTTTTTTAAAATCGATTTTCCCACTCATTCCCTTGTTTTGGGGCATACGTGTCTTGTTAAGCATTTTGGGGCCCAAGGCAAACACAGGCATGGGGCCCTCACACATCCCTTGCTCTCCCCCCTTTTCAATCCTTATTTATCTAAGAAAGATCAGTTGTGATGCATGTATCATCATCATCATTGCTGCTGGAGCAATCTAGGTTGGCACTGCCAGCAGCAGCAATGGGTAACGTTTAGGGATGTTCCTAACGACTAATTTCTCTGAAATTTGAAACCGTTAATCACATTCTTCAATAACCAAATCGTATTTTAAATGCCGTTGAAATGTGTGGCACTTTGCGCCTTGCATTATGAACATTGCACATTATCCTACAAAACATGACAACTTACTAAATAAAAGTTAACAAATAACATTTATTGAAAACAATATTCAACGTAACAAAACATTTTTAGGAAACGTGCCTGATTATTACAACGGCATCAGAAAAGCTCCCAATAATAGGAACACAAAAAAATAACAATTAGGCCGACTGATCGACGTGACATTAGATTAGTTTTATTGGGCTATTCAACAACGCGATAGGCCTACTTACTCTTTCCACCTCGCTGGTTTAACTTGCAGGGCGAACAGGCGAATGCGTTTTGTTTCTTTCTTTCATTTTTTTAAATTATTTTTTTAATCCGGCGTTGTTAACATTAGTAACGGATTCTCGTTTTTTTATAAAGCAACATTTGACCAGGAAAACATAAAATTTCAGTGCAAATGATGTCAATATGTAATTTAAATGTGTACATTAATAAAATAATAAGTTTGACCGACTAGTATTTCTGGTGCCGACTAGCGAGGGTATCAACGTTTAATCGGCTAGTCGACTAAACGCGCACATCCCTAGTAACGTTAGCTCCTCTTCGCTAGCATTAGCAATGCTAACAACACTAGTGCTAGTGCTAGCAGTCTCAGACTGACTCTGCTCTTCATTAGTGGCATCTGTACTACTACTAGCCGCCGTGAAATATGTAGGTAGCTTTGGTAGTTTTGCCACAAACTTTTTACTTTCCTCCTTTTCTCAGCACCGCTTGGGTAGCTTCGCTTCATTTTCACTTTTTAATAATCGGGGGGGGTGACGGTGACTAAGTGACTAAGCCACTAAGACACTCATGAATTAGACATTCTGATGCCATTTAGCGCATGAATTTTTAAAAAGACATCATTAATTACTGGGGGGGGGGGGGGGAATGTTTATGAGGCATTTAACGGGGCCCTTTGTAGTATGGGGACAGCTTGGGGCCCCAGGCAATTGCCGACCTTTGCCTAATGGGTATGACCGCCTCTGCATAAACCCCATATTAAGTGCGGAGAGGATAAGAGGGTTATTGGGCAGTGGGGTTCCGCATGTACTGCACAGGGTCCAGTTTGTCCAGGGAGTGTTTTAACGCTTCGGATTCTGATTCGGAGCTGGAGGTGGCTGCGTCTCTGCCTAATCACGGAGGGCCTGTTTCTGAGTTTAAGGTTGGTGACGAGAGTCTGGACTGGAACTCTCTGGCTGACGTAGATTCTTATTGGAAAGAGATATCTTCTGAAGACCCCTCTGATTCTGAGATTCAGTGGTCGCCTCCTCCTAGGTCACCGACTCAGAGGGAGGATGCGGAGATGGCAGGAACATTTGTATTTCCTTTACCTCCTAACGTGCCGACCGAATACGCAGAGTTTTCAGAGGTATTTAGCAAACAGAGGGCAACCACTCTTCTGCCCCGCCGCCCTTTTGATTGCGCTATTGAGCTGTATCCGGGTACTACTCCCACGAGAGGGAGTTTTTATTCTTTTTAAAAAAAAATTATATCGATGAGGCATTGGATAACGGTTTCATAAGACTATCAACTTCGCCAGCTGGCACGGGGTTCTTTTTCGTTAAAAAAAAAGGATGGTACGTTAAGGCCATGTATCAATTATAGCGCGTTAAACGCTATTACAATAAAGAACCGATACCCACTTCCCCTTATGAATTTGGCGTATGATCGTGTCCAAGGAGCTACCATTTTTTCCAAATTAGATCTCCGTAATGCTTATAATCTAGTGTGCATACCTGAGGGTGATGAATGGAAGACCACTTTTAATACCCATAACGGCCACTACGAGTACCGAGTCATGCCATTCGGGCTCACTAGCACTCCCTTGGTTTTCCAGGGATTAGTTAATGACGTATTACGGGAGATGTTGGAGAAATTGGTTTTTGTTTACTTGGATGACATTTACATTTTTTCTACCAATTTACAGACTCACATTGGGCATGTTAAACAGGTACTGAAGGCCCTGTTACAGGCAAAACTGTTCATCAAAGCGAACACTTCATCAAAGTGTTCATTTCATGCAAGCACGGTTTAATTCCTGGGATTCATTGTTTCAGAGGGCAAGGTCTCTATGGATCCCAAGAAAGTCTCTGCTGTACTTAATTGGCCTACTCCCAATTCTGTGAAGCATGTTCAGCGTTTTCTTGGGTTTGTCAATTTTTATAGGCGTTTCATTCGTAATTTTAGTGCGATCGCCGCACCTATTACTGCCCTTACAAAGAAAACATTGGCTACGAAATTTGTTTGGAATCAGTGGGTTGATTCTGCAATTGAGGAACTTAAGAAGAGGTTCAGTTCCTGAGCCAATTTTCGTCACACCCAATCCCTTGCTCCCTTTTGTGGTTGAGGCTTCCGAGTTGGGCGTTGGCGCCATTCTTTCTCAACATTCTCGTGCTTTTACTGTGGCCGAAAGAAAATATGATGTAGGTGATCGAGAATTGCTTGCGGTCAAATTGGCGCTAGAGGAATGGCTGGAAGGAAGGAGCGGAGCACCCTTTTACAGTATGAACCGATCATAGGAACCTGGAGTACATCCAGCAGGCAAAAACATGCAACCCTAGACAGGCGCGTTGGGCACTGTTTTTTACTTTCTTTTAACCTATCGTCCCGGTACAAAAAATGTTAAGCCGGATGCTTTGTCACGGGTTTTTGAATGAGCAGATGGTCCTGCGGTCCTGCGGTCCCAAATAGTGGCTCCGGTGTTGTGGGACATTGAGGTGGCGGTTCAGCAGGTTCTAGGTGGAGGCCCCGTCGGGCGCCTGTTTGTTTCTCTTGAGGTCAGGTCTCGAGTGTTACAGTGGGCTCAATCTTCTCAGTTCGCAGCGCACCCGGGTGTCCATCGAACTAAGGAATTTTTGTCCAGACGGTTCTGGTGGCCAGGTGTCGCGGCATGTGCCTTGTGCACTCGGAATAAGAGTTCTCGACTCTCACCTGCAGAGTTGTTGCAGCCCTTACCCGTACCTAGGCAACCTTGGAGTCACATAGCATTGGATTTTGTTACTGGATTAACGGACTCACAGGGTAATACGGTGATCCTTGTTATTGTGGACAGATTTTCCAAGGCTGCACATTTTCTCGCCTTGGCTAAGTTACCATCAGCGCTGGAGACCGCTCAGTCAGCCATTGCGCATGTGTTCCGAGTTCACGGGTTACCTCTGGATATCGTGTCCGGTCAGGGTCCTCAGTTTGTCGCGAAGTTCTGGCGTTATTTTTGCGTCCAGTTGGGTGCTTCAGTTTGTTTTTCTTCAGGGTTTCACCCACAAACTAATAGGCGGACAGAAAGAACTAACCAGACAATGGAGAACACCCTTCGTTGCTTGGTGGCGGCTAATCCTAAGTCGTGGAGTCGGTATCGGTGAGTCGGAGGGCAGAGTATGCACATAATACTCTGCGTAATGCCTCCACGGGCTTATCTCCTTTTGAGGCTCAAGTAGGGTACCTTCCTCCATTGTTTACAGAACTGGAGAGGAATGTGGAGGTTCCCTCGCTTAATTATTTTCTCACGGTACATTGGACCATTTAAGATTATCTGAAAAATAAATCCAGTAGCAGTTCATCTGCAGTTGCCACGCTCCATGAGGATTCACCCCACGTTCCATGTTTCACGGCTAAAACCGTTGTTTGTCAGCCCATTGTCTCCTATTGAGAGACCTCCTCCTTGTCCTAGAGGGGGGGTCCTGCAGTAGTTTGTGGCTGTTTGTTTGCTTTTCTTTTACGGCTCTCGTCTCGCCTTTTCGATTGTGAATCAATTTGATTTTTTCCACGTTCCATTTCGTGGTTTGCCGTCCTCATTATTGTTTTCACCTGTGCTTCTACCTGCAGGGTGCTTAAGTTTCTCACTTCGTCTGGTGCTTGATTGTCTTACGAAATTGCATTTGAGCCACGTATAGCCAGGTTACTAGTGACCTCCTGATATTAAACATTGTTTATGTTCAGGGGGGACTTGCTAGTTAGCTACTTAAATTGATTTATTTTTCCTCCTGGTAGCATTCTGCGCTATCTATTTAGCACTTTGCTGTTCTCAAGGAGACAGTTTTTCTTTTTTACTTTCATTTCGGTTTTACACTTCTCCGGCTCTGAGCTAAGGCAGCCGAGGGTGTTCTTTTGTTTATTAAGTTTCCCGTTCTTGTGTCTTTATTTTTGTTCGGGAGATGTAGTTGTTATTTACTAGTTGTCTAGTTTTTGTGGGTTTATTTTCGTTTTGGCTGTTAGCCTTAAGGAATTTGTCTTTTCTTTCTTTCTATATTATTTCTCGCCTCCTAATTTGTGGTTCTCATGATTGTGAGCGACTTGTTCTGATCTCCCCACCTTTGCGTTTGAATCTCCGAACCATCATGAACCCATTACAGTGAGGGGATAATTACAGAAGAAGAAATCAATTATATCATTTCAGATGAGAAAGACTCCAGGCCTCGATGATATCCCAATCAAAGTATATTTACCTTTTTTTGACTTGGTTAAAAATCCACTCCTAGAATGTTATAATTATGCATATGAAAATAATAGACTGTCAGATACACAAGAAGAAGGACTGATCTCGTTATTATTAAAACAGGATCCAGGAGGGCAATTCAAAGACCTTGTCTTCTTAAAAAATTGGAGACTCATAGCCCAAAAAATTAAAATGGTGCTAGCTGAGATTATTCATTATGATCAAACAGGGTTCTTACAAGGACGGTATATTGGAGAAAATATAAGGCAACTATTATAGGTTATTGAAAATTATGAAAATGGAGATAAACCTGGATTAGTATTTGTAGCGGATTTTGAAAAAGCATTTGACAAGATACGTTTGGATTTTATTTATAAATGCCTCCATTTTTTTTTGCTTGGGACAATCATGTATAAAATGGGTAAAAGTTATCTACAGTAACCCCAAATGTAAAATAATGAACAAAGGTTATAAAACAATCAAGAGGATTAAAACAAGGTTGCCTGCTTTATTATTGCTGTAGAAATGCTAGCCATTAGGATCAGGGCTAATGAGAGTATAAATGGTTTAGATGTTCCTGGATTAAATACTAAAGTATCCATGTATGCAGATGATTCTACTTTTTTATTATCTCCACAAACTGGATCACTTCAATCTCTTATACAATATTTGAATACATTTTCTAAAATATCAGGATTGCAAACAAATTATGACAAGCGTACCATACTACAAATAGGGTCCTTGAAAAATAAAACCTTTACACCACCCTGTAGTTTACCGATAAATTGGGCGGATGGGGAGGTAGATATACTCAGAATTTATATTCTTAAAGATACAAATAAACTTTCCAATGTAAATTTTGAAAAAAAAATTATGAAAATAGATACATTTGTCCATCTATGGAAAATTACTTTGATCAATTCCCTGGTAGCATCTCAACTCACATATTTATTAATGCTTTTACCAAAACCAGAAAAGGCTTTGTTTAAATTATATGAACAACATTTCTCAACAAGGCCACTAGAGGGCACTGGTGGACTTTAAGAGATGATCATGCTGAGAGAAAAAAAGCTCCAGATTGGTGATCATGTTAGAATTCATATAATTAAAATTTTGAAAAACTGTGTAGCTCTACTTTACAATCCACGTGTGTCAAATGGTGTATTTGAACTGTCACTGTGCCTCAGCATGTCACTATAACCTATTGTCCATTCTTGGTCGAAATGGCAGAGGCGTCAAGGCCAGTTTGACTGAAATCGCAGAACTTTCATAGACATTCTACTGTGGCTCTACATACACTGTGGTCGTTGTAGAAAATACACTACAGCAACAGTTTAGCTACACTCAGGGGATAATGGAAAACGCAGTTTTAATAGGCTATGTCTTTACCCTTTTTTGTCTGAGGCTGTTAAAATAAAGTTTATAGGCTAAATGTCCATTTTCGAGGGCGCCGTATTGTTTGATCGAAATATCATTCACTTTGTCCACTCCAAATGTTTGCTCAATCGTTGACCTTGCCCTGCCAAACGTACAAATGAAAGAAAGCTGGGCTCAATGGGCCGCATTCTTGAGACGTTCCTAAATATGCATGTACATTTTCATACAAATGTGTTTTATACAAAAAATGTACTCCCGTTTTGTAAAACCGTGTGGAATGGCAGATTTGTTCATATGCACGTATGCATAGTCCAATTCATTGTAATTGACTGGCGCATGCAGATTTTTTCACGATTAGCATAAATCCATGCCTATGTATTGCCATATATAGAAGTTACAAATTCCATTGACAGGTACATATGCATTCAAAATTGCATACCAAAGTAGATCCAAACAACAGGTGGAAGCTGGGGTAGTGGAGGGTGAGCAGCATAGAAAGACCTGATTCTTGGTTTAAAAACGGCGCTCAATTAGAGGTGTGTACATGTGATTGGTTGAGTATGAGACACGTGGTTGCTAGTCAACCAAGATTGTCTACAGCAAGAGTTTCCCAACAGAACTTGCTATGAGCACTAAAACCTTCGCACTGCACATTTTTGACAAAATTGCTAATATGAATGATTTACACAAAAAAGATAGCTATTGTTGTCATGGTTTCTCAACCTACTCCTCTCTTGTTAGCCACTTACCTGGGGAGTGCTCGTGTTGCGTCGCTTCTTTTTGTTTTCTTTGTCCATTTCTTGTGTTTGGGTTTTCTACTCAGTATGTTCACCTGTTCCGTATTTTCTGTCATTATTTAAACCTCGCGTCATCTCTGTTTGACGCTTCCATCTAGACAATTTTTTTGACAAGGAAAGCCGGTAATAAACGGTATAGACCTAACATTTTACATCGACCGTATCACCTCAACCTGTTGTGGTTCCACGGGACTTGTTGCAAGTGTTTTAGAGTTTACTAGAAACTTAGAGTTGGTTATTTGTTTCTATCCTCTCTTTTCTTCACCTCTGTCTCCCTTTCCTTGACAGATTGTCTTCGCCGTCTTCTGTTACCTCTTGTTTGTGTTTTTCGGCTCCCTCGTTGTGAGCTATAGGGTTTTTCTTTGTTGTATTGTCTTAATATCGAGGTTAGAGTTTTTCGCCCTATTTTCGAGCATTTTTTGAACCCCTACTGTCGCGTCTGGTCCTTCGTTCCTAACGCTACACACCCAGCAAGCACAGTTCGCCAGCCAGCTACGTTATCAGAGAGATGGGCTGCATGAATTGGCGGACAGCATCCGTACATTAACGCTTACCATTACGTCCCCCCTTATTACTTTACCTTCAATCCCTGTAGCACAAGCACCCAGTTCGGCTGCACTGATTCCTCCTGATCCCGCAGTGATTCCCGTCTCGGGCCACATCTCCCGCTTCACTATGGAGGGGAGACCGGGAAGTGTAGGGGGTTTTTAATGCAGTGTTAAAAAAAATTCAAATTGCGACCCTCTCGTTTTTCCACCCAGGAGGCTCGAGTTTAATTTATTTTCTCTCTTTTAACAGGTACGGCCCTCGCTTGGGCGGACCCCTTAATTTGAGCAGATTCTCCCGTGATGTCCACTACATTGGACACTATGTTGGTAGAGGAGATGGCGTCAGTCTTCGACCATGACATCTCCAGTCACGAGGCGGCTATGCGACTGACCTATCTTCGTCAGGGCTCCGACACGGTGGCATCATTTTCTATTGCCTTTCGAGCACTCGCAGGGAAGACTAGGTGGCCTGACGGACCTCTTAGCGCTCTTTTTCTTAAAGCACTTTCTGATCCCGTTCGAGATGCCCTTTCTGCGCTCGAACCGCCCGCTTCGTTCGGTGCCTAAGTGTCTACGGCTATCAGGATTGACAATCGGATTAGAGAGAGAGAGAGAGAGAGAGAGAGAGTCGCTGGGTCACGCAATGCTCGGTCCTCTGTTTGTGTGCCCCGTTCGGTGGTTGTTCCGGTTTCCTCATTTTCTGAGGAGCCCATGCAGGTTGATGGGACGGCAGTACGGGATTCTAAGTCCACCAGGTCGAGAGAGGCGTGGTGCTGTTATTGTAAGCGCGCTGGCCATTACAGAGATCAATGTCCTAAGCTAGCGGGAAAAGAGGAGTCTCGCTAAGGGGATCGAGGTCCTTAGTGAGACATAGTAAAACTTCTCCTCCAACTCTATTATCTGTGCAGCTGAGTTGGAATAAGCATTCCACCAGCTGTATCGCTTTTATTAATTCCGGATCTGTCGAGTCTCTTATGGACATTAAGTGGGCTAGGGAGCAGGGTATTCCCTCAGTTTCTCTTTCCGTTCCACGGTTAGTAACTGCTCTTGACGGTTGCCCTTTGGGTACGGGCTCTATCCGGCGGGTTACCAGCCCCTTAAAACTGTCTGTTTCGTTACAGGATTATACGGAGTGTATTACATTTTTTTTTAGTGGATTCTCCCACATACCCACTTGTTCTGGTGCACTCATGGTTGGTTCAGCACAAGCCCTATATTAACTGGGGGGCGGAGGGTTTGGTTATTCTCCGCTGGGGATTCCACCGCTTAGATCCGGCGGCTCGCTCCGTTCTCTTCCCGATCTCAGTTCTGACAGCGAGCAGGAGGAGGAGAGTGTTCTCCGTGGTGCTCACGAGGCAGTAGCATCTTCTTGCGACACCAGGGGGAGTCTTTCTTGGGACTTGTTCGCTGACGGGCTCAGTGTGTGGGAGGAGGAGAGATCTCCTTCTGAGAACGATTGGGACATTTCACTCGATTCTGAGTCAGATTTGGAAAGTGTCCAGGTGGGCGGGGCGATTAATTTTTCGTTGCCAGCCAATGTTTCCCAGCAGTACACAGATCTTGCGGAGGTTTTTAGTAAGCAGCGCGCCACTTCTCTTCCTCCTCATAGGCTGTATGATTGCGCTATCGACCTCTACCCAGGCTCAATTCCTCCCAGGGGAGCGCTGTATTCCTTATCGACTTCTGAGAGTGCCGCTATGAAAACATACAGAGAAGAATCTCTAGACAACGGATTCATCAGATCCTCCACATCACCGCTGGGGTCCGGATTTTTTTTTGTTCAGAAGAAAGACGGTAGTCTTAGGCCATGTATTGACTACAGGGGAGGCATTTTAACTATTTTTACTAAACTTGATTCACGCAGCGCTTACAACCTCGTTCACATTCGTGAGGGAGATCAATGGAAAACTGCGTTTAACAACCACTCGGGACACTACGAGTACCAGGTGATGCCGTTCGGGCTCACTAGCGCCCCCTCAGTTTTCCAGGCGTTAGTGAACGATGTGCTTAGGGAGATGCTTGAGAAATCGGTTTTTGTTGATATTGATGACATTTTAATCTTTTCTCCCGATCTTTCCACTCACATTCGCCATGTCAGGCAGGTCCTTAACGCTCTGCTCAAGGCTCAGCTTTTTGTAAAGGCAGAGAAGTGTGTTTTTCACACTAAATCAGTTTCTTTCCTGGGATTCATTGTGGCAGATGGCAAGGTTCAAATGGATCCCGAGAAAGTCTCGACTGTTAAGAATTGGCCCACGCCATCTGCTGTTAAACAGGTTCAACGTTTTTTAGGCTTCGTTAATTTTTATAGGTTTATTTGTAATTTCAGCGTGGTAGCCGCTCCTATTACTGCGCTCACTAAAAAGACCTCTTCCTCCCGACTGTATTTGCATCGTAATGTTTTAATTTTGTATACATTTTATTTATTTATTTTTTTAGCTTTTTTTTTAGCTTTTGAAATTCAGACTGTATTTCTATTGAATACTATACTTTTAAATATGTTTGCATATATATATTTATTTTACATTGTCAATTAGATTTTATCCATTCTATTCAAATCTATTCTATTGTAATCTATTTTATTGATTTTTGTTTATTTTTTAGTTTAACTTATATTAAATATGGATGTTCTGCAAATTGGCTGCAAACTTCTTGTATGAAAATAATAATAATAATAATAATAATTATTATTATTATAATATGACAGCAGCATAATTAATTTTAAACCTTGTGAAAGAAAACACAAACAGAAAGTACTTGCTTAAGGTTAATTTATTTGATGGGTAGCAGAGCTTCCTGTTAAAACAAAGCAAGGGGTGGAAGTTCATTTTTCAGATGCACTGTGAGCTCCATGGGATGGACCCTCATGACTGCTTCACTCCAGAGCTTATTTTTAATAATGATAATTACAGTTATGGCAGAAACGCAAGACGCAGACAGAAGCTTGGTCCGCGCCACAGGCTAGGTCATTCCATCCTTCTGTATCTGTTGGTGAAACATGGTGAGAGGAGTCAGTGTATTAAAATAAAGCTGTCCTGTAATGATAGGGAGAAGGAGATCACGCTTACTGTGCCAGTTCCCTTGTAGACAGTCCTCCTTCAGCACATTATTTGGCTCCCCTTTGTTCCACAAAGTGAAGTCCACTTTAGTGCCATCAGACCACAGCCATGTACCCTCCTGAACAGGGGAAGAGATGCAGCTGCATGTCAAAATGCTTCCTCACAACCTGAGGTTATTTTTTGTCAACAACTGTATATAAATAGAAAACACATGAAAACACAGAGGAATAAACATAGGGATCTTTTGAAGATATAAGGAGCTCTCTCAAGATATTCCCCTTAGCTGTCTAGCACTGGGGGGGGGGGGGGTGGGGGGGGTAATGTGTTGTCAGCATTGTAGTGTGACGAAACAGGCTTTGGAAAATGATTACAGAAACTTTAATTAGTAAAAGTTTTTGTGGCGTTTTGTTTTGTGGCATAGCCTGTAAGAGCAATGAGCACATGCTCATTGCGAGCCTCAACAGCAGCGGCTCGAATCTGGCGGTGTGACCCTTGTTGCATGTTCTTACCAATCTTTCGCTACCATTCTACTTACCTCTCTACTCTGTGTAGCTGAAAAGCTAGTCATGCCCAAATCCATCACAATGACCTCTAAACTATTTGAAAGCTCATCCTTAGGTTAATTCTGGTTGACTGTGATTCTGGTAAATCTCATGAGGATGAGATTGTGTTCCAGCTCAATAATCAGGTAAAATGTCCAGCATTTCTATAACCTTTTCCTAACCAGTCAATTAGTCTACAATTAGGCAAAAAGAGTGAGTATTTTGTGTTTAAAGACATTACCTTCTGACAGTCTGACATTCCCATCCAGAAGGTAGGCTTATGGTTGTCATCTTGATTAACCAGATCCTTGAGAAAACTGTATTCATTTGCACTGTGGACTGATGCCAGGTTTCCCCCAAGATTCTGACAGTTTATCTGAGTGAGAAAGAGAGAGATACATTTATGTGCAAGAAATGTGAGGTTTTTTCAACAAAATGGTTTTAATGGCTAGAAAATGCATTGTCAAAGTAATCAACACTTTGTCAAAGTAATCAAATACATATTGGTGAATCCCTAGCATACATACTAGTATGGATGCACCGATGCCGATACTGGTATCAAGTATTGGGTATCATGTCCGATACTGTGCTCATGTATTCTACTCATTGCCTCATAAAAATGCTCTGATATAAAGAGCCGATACTGAAAATATCAAGTAGCATCAAGTTGCTGGGAAAAATAAAAAAACTGAGGGAAATGTCAGTGGCTTGTAAGTACTTTAAGAGAAAGGAAGATGATAAAAGCACGGCAGACCGCAAGCACTTGATGGACGAAACGAATGTCAAACACCATTCTGCCTGTATCTTAAAACAAACATCTTTTCTTGAGGTGGAAGTACTAAAAATTATTAAAAGTACTCGGATTTATACTCCGTATCGGCAAATCGAAAGTCCCATACAAAGGAAAGAGCATTTAGTTTTAACCTTGTAATTTCTACAATATACCCTATAAGCTAAGAATCTGCACTTCAACGACATGTGAATTCAAACTTCTCACTTTGTGGCCCTTTCCTGTTTCAGCATGACAATGCCCCAGTGCACAAAGCGAGGTCCATACAGGAATGGTTTGTTGAGATCAGTGAGGAAGAACTTGACTGGCCTGCACAGAGCCCTGACCTCAACACCATCGAACACCTTTGGAATTAATTGGAACGCCGACTGTGAGCCAGGCCTATTCGCCCAACATCAGTGCCCCACCTCATTAATGTTCATCTGGCTGAATGGAAGAAAATCCATGCAGCAAAGTTCCAGCATCTAGTGGAAAACCTTCCCAGAAGACTGGAGGCTGTTAGAGCAGCAAAGGAGGGACAGATTCCATATTAATCCCTTCCGAGATACCAAATTTGGTGAATTCCCACCAATGTAGGGGGTGTTCTATTTAAGGCTTTATAATTTTACAATTGTGTGAGCAGGGCTTTTCATGGCTGTTTTGGCGTATGTTTGGGCTATTGTCGGGTTTATCTTGTTGCTATGATGGAATTTGAATTGTTGGTGGTGAATTTTTATTTTTATGAACGCACAGATAGACGCTATTGTCAACTGTGTTAACACTAAGAACTTAGGGTTATCACTTTTTGAATATAATTAAAATAGTCTAGAATGGTTCATTTCTGATGTTCTATTACTAAAGGTTACCTCAGATTCAGCCCAGTTTCTCTTCTCGTGGACAAAATGAAAGCAGCGGCCCTCATGTTCGCTCCACCCAGAAGGACAGTAATTCATGTACCATTCCACGCTAGCCCCATGAGATACTGAGGGGCACCAACATACAAAAACAAGGATGCTCAAACATATTCTTCAGTCACATAGCCATTCTGCTTTTGAAAATTATCTTCCAAAGAGATCATTCCCTATGACTTTTAGAATATAGGCATTATTCCTGCAAATATTGTTTAAGCCTATCAAAACTTTCCAGCAATGGTAAGCTCAAACCAAGATCACTGATTAATTGTGTAAAAACCACAAATTCTGTGTAATTGTTTGAAGAAAAGTTTTAATGAGCATCACAGCTTAAAATTGCTACACAAATTTATCAAACTATGTGTACAGCTGAATATTTTGGAGAATAAACAGGACTCACCCAAAGCTATGCCTGAGAGGATAGTAGCGCAGAGGAGCACTGATATTGTGGAGACCATGATGAACCTTCAAGGGTCAGGAGAGAGAGAATATTGGGTGATACAGACAAATCACCCAACTTGAAATGCATCATTCAATGCCACAATCTACACAAAACCAAAAATGGATAAGTGCTCTTACCTTGTCATGAAGTGTTAATTAAATGAGTAGGAGTTATTTTGTCTCTGTTGAACAGAACCTCCACTTTTATAGCACTGCTGGGATAAAAAAAGGTGGGAGGGGCATGTGCTGGGTGGCATACAAATATGAATTAGCCAAAAATCTAATTATTCATATTCTAATATTGTACACACCTCACTGTTAGGCAAATATACGGAAGCCCTGAAGCGCAAGGTGAAAAATATTTTTTTTAAAGAGCTAACTGGTTTAAACAGGATAGTAAGTCGTTAATACGAGATAGTAAGACGTTTATACGAGTTATTATCTCGTTTGTTCGAGATATTATCGCGTTTATACGGCTCGTTTATAAGAGTAATGAACTCGTCTGTAAGACACGTTTTTACGAGATATGAACTCTGATTTCAATGTGTATTTTGAGTGCAATTAAAGCGGTTTTTGAGTCCTTGCGTGCTTCATTTTAACATGGGGAGACGAGGGGCTGTATATTTAAAAAAATATTTGTAACACTTAAAATATAGGCTAATGTTACTGAAAACACATTTGTTAACTCTAGCTGCATTGCATATTGAATGAATGATGCATCTATCAGGTTTAGAGCTAATTAGCTGCCAACCGGTGGTGTACACAACTGCAACATGACTTTAAACCAGGTTTTTGGTGGTTTTAGCGCAAACGCTTTCTGCTGGCTCAAGCTAGCAATATGCCAAGAGTAATCCTGAATATCACAGTGTTCCATACACCTAAATATGTAGCCTAATCATTCACAGTTGTACCTCCACAGTAAAACAATAAAAAAGTTGTACCTCAACAATAAAACAGTACTTTTGCCCTGAGAATGCATTTTTCTGTTGTTATTTTTTTTTAATGTTCCCATTCATAATGACTCCAAGGAAAATGTACCACATATCAGCGCACAGTAAATTTGAATGACCATTTTTCTTGCCCTAAGTGATGAGCACCATATCTGGCAGCAGAGTGATGGTTTAAGGCTTGTTTGATACGTCAGACCCTTGATGACTTAGAGCTATTTAGCCAAACATGTGTTCTATACTGTTCCAGTGTAATTTACAGCTAAATCTAGTCCTACCCCCTAATTCCCATAGAGATCCATTCAAATGCAGAGAGGTTATAGTATCGCTTGTAGGAGTACCAGAAAATCATTTATATTGTTGGGTCAGACATCAGGAAGTCATGGCATGCAAAGGATATGCGACCAAATATTTTAAATGATTACTTCATTCTACTTTATGTTAAACAGTCCAACATTTTTCGATGCACGAAAATGTATGTACAAAAGGGTGAACTATGTGAAAACACCCTGAAAGTAAAGCTGACAGTCTGCACTTCAACCTCATTGTCATTGTGTCCTTTCAAACTCAAAGTGCTGAGTGCTAGAGTACAAAAGCAAAATAAAACATATGTCACTGTCCAAGAAATTATGGTGCCCACTGTGTATATAAAAATCTCAATATAATAATCAAATAATGTTTAAAAAGGTTTGTATTACTTGAATTTTGTATGTGTCTAAATTGTAACAATATGTACTTTGGATCATCACATTTTTAATATAATTAAATAGTCTTGAATATTTCATTTCTGGAGTTCCATTTTTTATGTTTTATGGCTGTATTCAGATCAGTCTCTGCTCATGCTCAATGATTGTTTTCCATATTCCTAAACTAAACATCGGTTAAGTTCTTCCAAATATTGTTCTATATCTTTGGAATTACAGTGTGAAAATAAAAATGACAAACAACGAAAAACTTTGATTATCGTTATGATTCAAATGACCCTACAAACTTTGGTTTACATAAATTCCTGTCCAATCAGTGACATCAAATTGGATATCTTCGAGCTATCCAACTTGGTGGCGTGGGCTGTCCAACTGGACGGTGCGGGCTGTCCAACTGGATATGTGGTGTCTAGTTTGCGTCTGCTTTTGAACTGTTCAGCCTACCATACAAAACATCTTTGAAAATACAGTCCCATGCAAAAACATCTTAGCTTGCCCACACCTTTTCTGGTGTGTCCCATGGTACACAAGCCAAAGGCAAAAGCCATAGCCCTGTTTTGCAATGGAAAACACAGACTAAATGAGTGGACATGATCAGGTGCAGTTGGCATGTTTGAGTATGTTTTGAATGTTGTGAATTAAATATGCCCTAATTTCTTTATAGTTACTATATTATTGAGGACATGTGACTGTTTTAATCGGCTTGCTGTGGGAGCAAATCCTCTCTTTTCTGGTGGTGAAAACACCCAGACAGCAATTATTGAATACCTGGAGAAATGTATTAAAAGAGCCTTTTAAGTGAGCTGCTTCATCTTGACACAGAGGGTTACATCAGTCATTCAATCGAAAGGAACACATGGACGGATACTTTTGGTGACATTTAATGTCATTCCAGCCTCTTGGGCCTGAGGGTAAAACATGAGAGAGACTAATCAGTGTGTGTTTTTCTATAATAGATGACCTGCAGTGATAGGGGGAAGGAGAAAATGCCTACCTCCATAGTTTGAGCGAAATGGAGTCTGTTTTCAACTAAAATTTCAGGTCGGGAATCAGCTAGACGGCTTCATCGCCTTCGCCAGGGTAACGATACGGTGGCTGAATTCACTATTACGTTTCGAGTACTGGCAGGCGAGACAGGTTAGTCAGAGGCTCCTCTGATGACGTCATTTTCTGAGGCATTGGACAAGTCTATTCAGGATGCTCTAGCCATTCTCGAGCAACCTGATTAGTTAGAATTGCGCTAGTGTCCTCCGCTTTTTGAATAGACTATCGTCTGCGGGACCGTTTAAAACACAGAGAGGACAGCCAAATTAGGTCTTCGTTTATTTCGGTTACCGAGTTTGTTCCTCCAGCAGTAAAATCCATATCGCCTAGTACTGAGAGACCCATGCAGATTGATGGGATCTCTAAGGTTTCTGAAAAAGATTTCCATCACCGGGCTGAGTGCTGTCAATCCTGTGAAAGGAGAGATCACACTATCAGTCAGTGTGGAAAATCAAGAAAAAAAAAGGATCTCACTTGAGGAACCAGGTTCTATAACGAGAATCCAAGAACCTACATTGCGTACTTTATTATCTGTCAACCTCCGGTGGAGACAGCATTCTCTCCAGTTCGAGGCTTTTATTGACTCTGGGGCTGTGGATTGTTTTAAGGATGCCGGTGGGCTAAAGAACACCACATCCCTATTCAGTGCCTTGAACAGTCCCCATTTGTCACCGCTCTTGACGGTCGCCCGCTCAGGTACTATTAAGAAGACTACGGCTCTGCTTACTATGTCGGTTCATCTGGATAACCATACTGAAAGAATTCCGGTTTTTTTAAGCATATTGGGGCCCAAGGCAAACACAGGCATGGGGCCCTCACACATCCCTTGCTCTCCCCCCTTTTCAATCCTTATTTATCTAAGAAAGATCAGTTGTGATGCATGTATCATCATCATCATTGCTGCTGGAGCAATCTAGGTTGGCACTGCCAGCAGCAGCAATGGGTAACGTTTAGGGATGTTCCTAACGACTAATTTCCCTGAAATTTGAAACCGTTAATCACATTCTTCAATAACCAAATCGTATTTTAAATGCCGCTGAAATGTGTGGCACTTTGCGCCTTGCATTATGAACATTGCACATTATCCTACGAAACATGACAACTTACTAAATAAAAGTTAACAAATAACATTTATTGAAAACAATATTCAACGTAACAAAACATTTTTAGGAAACGTGCCTGATTATTACAACGGCATTTTCATTGGGTGAACGCGATCGCATAGCAAATACAGTAAAAAATTATAATCGGTCATCAGAAAAGCTCCCAATAATAGGAACACAAAAAAATAACAATTAGGCCGACTGATCGACATGACATTAGATTAGTTTTATTGGGCTATTCAACAACGCGATAGGCCTACTTACTCTTTCCACCTCGCTGGTTTAACTTGCAGGGCGAACAGGCTAATGCGTTTTGTTTCTTTCCTTCGTTTTTTTAAATTATTTTTTTAATCCGGCGTTGTTAACATTAGTAACGGATTCTCGTTTTTTTATAAAGCAACATTTGACCAGGAAAACATGAAATTTTAGTGCAAATTATGTCAATATGTAATTTAAATGTGTACATTAATAAAATAGTAAGTTTGACCGACTAGTATTTCTGGTGCCGACTAGCGAGGGTATCAACGTTTAATCGGCTAGTCGACTAAACGCGCACATCCCTAGTAACGTTAGCTCCTCTTCGCTAGCATTAGCAATGCTAACAACACTAGTGCTAGTGCTAGCAGTCTCAGACTGACTCTGCTCTTCATTAGTGGCATCTGTACTACTACTAGCCGCCGTGAAAAATGTAGTTAGCTTTGGTAGTTTTGCCACAAACTTTTTACTTTCCTCCTTTTCTCAGCACCGCTTGGGTAGCTTCGCTTCATTTTCACTTTTTAATAATCGGGGGGGGTGACGGTGACTAAGTGACTAAGCCACTAAGACACTCATGAATTAGACATTCTGATGCCATTTAGCGCATTAATTTTTAAAAAGACATCATTAATTACTGGGGGGGGGGGGAACGTTTATGAGGCATTTAACGGGGCTCTTTGTAGTATGGGGTCAGCTTGGGGCCCCAGGCAATTGCCGACCTTTGCCTAATGGGTAAGACCGCCTCTGCATAAACCCCATATTAAGTGCGGAGAGGATAAGAGGGTTATTGGGCAGTGGGGTTCCGCGTGTACTGCACAGGGTCCAGTTTGTCCAGGGAGTGTTTTAACGCTACGGATTCTGATTCGGAGCTGGAGGTGGCTGCGTCTCTGCCTAATCACGGAGGGCCTGTTTCTGAGTTTAAGGTTGGTGACGAGAGTCTGGACTGGAACTCTCTGGCTGACGTAGATTCTTATTGGAAAGAGATATCTTCTGAAGACCCCTCTGATTCTGAGATTCAGTGGTCGCCTCCTCCTAGGTCACCGACTCAGAGGGAGGATGCGGAGATGGCAGGAACATTTGTATTTCCTTTACCTCCTAACGTGCCGACCGAATACGCAGAGTTTTCAGAGGTATTTAGCAAACAGAGGGCAACCACTCTTCTGCCCCGCCGCCCTTTTGATTGCGCTATTGAGCTGCATCCGGGTACTACTCCCACAAGAGGGAGTTTTTATTCTTTAAAAAAAAAAATTATATCGATGAGGCGTTGGATAACGGTTTCATAAGACTATCAACTTCGTCAGCTGGCGCGGGGTTCTTTTTCGTTAAAAAAAAAGGATGGTACGTTAAGGCCATGTATCAATTATAGCGCGTTAAACGCTATTACAATAAAGAACCGATACCCACTTCCCCTTATGAATTTGGCGTTTGATCGTGTCCAAGGAGCTACCATTTTTTCCAAATTAGATCTCCGTAATGCTTATAACCTAGTGTGCATACCTGAGGGTGATGAATGGAAGACCACTTTTAATACCCATAACGGCCACTACGAGTACCGAGTCATGCCATTCGGGCTCACTAGCACTCCCTCGGTTTTCCAGGGATTAGTTAATGACGTATTACGGGAGATGTTGGAGAAATTGGTTTTTGTTTACTTGGATGACATTTACATTTTTTCTACCAATTTACAGACTCACATTGGGCATGTTAAACAGGTACTGAAGGCCCTGTTACAGGCAAAACTGTTCATCAAAGCGAACACTTCATCAAAGTGTTCATTTCATGCAAGCACGGTTTAATTCCTGGGATTCATTGTTTCAGAGGGCAAGGTCTCTATGGATCCCGAGAAAGTCTCTGCTGTACTTAATTGGCCTACTCCCAATTCTGTGAAGCAAGTTCAGCGTTTTCTTGGGTTTGTCAATTTTTATAGGCGTTTCATTCGTAATTTTAGTGCGATCGCCGCACCTATTACTGCCCTTACAAAGAAAACATTGGCTACGAAATTTGTTTGGAATCAGTGGGTTGATTCTGCAATTGAGGAACTTAAGAAGAGGTTCAGTTCCGACTCTTCTGAGCCAATTTTCATCACACCCAATCCCTTGCTCCCTTTTGTGGTTGAGGCTTCCGAGTTGGGCGTTGGTGCCATTCTTTCTCAACATTCTCGTGCTTTTACTGTGGCCGAGAGAAAATATGATGTAGGTGATCGAGAATTGCTTGCGGTCAAATTGGCACTAGAGGAATGGCGTCACTGGTTGGAAGGAGCGGAGCACCCTTTTACAGTATGAACCGATCATAGGAACCTGGAGTACATCCAGCAGGCAAAAACATGCAACCCTAGACAGGCGCGTTGGGCACTGTTTTTACTTTCTTTTAACCTATCGTCCCGGTACAAAAAATGTTGAGCCGGATGCTTTGTCACTGGTTTTTGTGTCAGCAGATGGTCCTGTGGTTCTGGAGCACTTTGTGCCTGAGTCCGAAATAGTGGCTTTGGTGTTGTGGGACATTGAGGTGGCGGTTCAGCAGGCGTTTCTTGCTCAGCCCGGATCTAGGTGGGGGCCCCGTCGGGCGCCTGTTTGTTTCTCTTGAGGTCAGGTCTCGAGTGTTACAGTGGGCTCAATCTTCTCAGTTCGCAGCGCACCCGGGTGTCCATCGAACTAAGGAATCTTTGTTCTGGTGGCCAGGTGTCGCGGCATGTGCCTTGTGCGCTCGGAATAAGAATTCTCGACTCTCACCTGCGGACTTGTTGCAGCCCTTACCCGTACCTAGGCAACCTTGGAGTCACATAGCATTGGATTTTGTTTCTGGATTACCCGACTCACAGGGTAATAAGGTGATCCTTGTTATTGTGGACAGATTTTCCATGGCTGCACATTTTCTCACCTTGGTTAAGTTACCATCAGCGCTGGAGCGGTCTCAGTTAGTCATTTCGCATGTGTTCTGAGTTCACGGGTTACCTCTAGATATCGTGATCGGTCGGGGTCCTCAGTCTGTCGCCAAGTTAGGGCGTTCTTTTTGCGCCCAGTTGGGCGTTTCAGTTTGTTTTTCTTCAGGGTTTCACCCGCAAACTAATGGGCAGACAGAGAGAACTAACCAGACAATGGAGAACACCTTTCGTTGCTTAGTGGCGGCTAATCCTACGTCGTGGAGTCGGTATCGGTGAGTCAGTGGGCAGAGTATACATATAATACTCTGCGTAATGCCTCCACGGGCTTATCTTCTTTCGATGCACAAGTAGGGTACCTTCCTCCATTGTTTACAGAACTGGAGAGGAATGTGGAGGTTCCCTCACCTGGTTGTTTTGTTCGGAGGTGTCGCTCGGTGTGGAAACAAATTTGCTCATCTCTGTTGCGAGTGGCGGCGGCCTAAAAGGTTTCGGTCGACAGACATCACCGGACAGCTCCCTCTTATCGGGTCGGTCAGCAAGTCTGGCTCTCGTCGCGTGATTTTCCCTTGAGGGTTGAGTCACGGAAACTTGCCCCATGGTACATTGGACCATTTAAGATTATCTGAAAAATAAATCCAGTAACAGTTCATCTGCAGTTGCCATGCGGATTCACCCCACATTCCATGTTTCACAGCTAAAACTGTTGTTTGTCAGCCCATTGTCATCAAGGGCCTGATGTATTAAACAAGCCTTTAACCATCACTCTGCTGCCAGAAATACAGTAGATATGGATGGATCACTTTAAGGGTTGTTTCTCCTGACAGATTTTCCTATTGAACTCTATGGAAAAATAAGTCAGGAGAAGAAAACCTTCAAGTTATCCATCCATATCTACTGTATTTCTGGCAGCAGAGTGATGGTTAAAGGCTTGTTTAATACATCAGACCCTTGATGGCTTAGAGCCACTTAGCCAACCATGTGTTCTATATTGTTCCAGTGTAATTTACAGCTAAATCTTGTCTCACCCCCCAATTCCCATAGAGATCCATTCAAATGCAGAGCTGTTATAGTATCGCTTTTAAGAGTACCAGCAAATAAGATATCAAGAGCCTTTTGATGTTGTTGGGTCACAGACATCATAAAGTCATGGCATGCAAAGGATATGCAACCAAATATAAAAAATACGGCTTTTCTACCATATTTAATTTAGCGTGTTCAATACTTTTTTCCTATGTCATTTCACTTTATTGCACATAACTTTTTTAAAGAATTGGAACATTATTTCAATTTCCTTAGCTGTGTAGTTTTATTGAGTTAATACCAATGTCTGGTCAAAATCTCATGTGAATAGCTACATTGGAAATATGTTTGATAATAAAATTGTTGACGTGTCCAATACTTATTTCCCCCATTGTAAAACAATGAAGAGGATTAAAACAAGGATGCCTGCTTTATTATTGCTATAGAAATGCTAGCCATTAGGATCAGGGCTAATGAGAGTATAAATGGTTTAGATGTTCGTGGATTAAATACTAAAGTATCCATGTATGCAGATGATTCTACTTTTTTATTATCTCCACAAACTGGATCACTTCAATCTCTTATACATTATTTTAATACATTTTCTAAAATATCAGGATTGCAACCAAATTATGACAAGTGTACCATACTACAAATCGAGTCCTTGAATAATACAACCTTTACACCACCCTGTAGTTTATCGATAAAATGGGCAGATGGTAGGAGGTAGTTATACTCGGAATTTATATTCCTGAAGATACAAATAAACTTTCCAATGTAAATTTAGAAAAATAAATTATGAAAATAGATAAGATTCTTCAACCTTGGAAAGGCAAAGATTTGTACATCTATGGAAAAAGTTAATTGATCAATTCTCTGGTAGCAACATGTTTATTAATGCTTTTACCAAAACCAGAAGAGGCTTTGTTTAAATTATATGAACAAAAGATATTTACATTTATTTGGGATGGTAAATGGCCATATTTATATAATCCATACGAATTTGGAGGAGTTCAATTGTTAAACATTAACGCGTTAAATTTATCACTCAAGGCATCATTCATACAGAAATAATTTTCAAACCCACAATGGTTCTCAAGTAGATTGCTAAGAAACTCTCACCCTTTATTTAAAGAAGGTCTGTTTGCCTTAATTCACCTGAAGTCCTTCCAATTCCAATGGATGAATAATGAAATAAGACCTAAATTATCAGTCTTTTTGAACAAAGCTATGCAAACTTGGTTACATTACCAATATCATCCTCCAGAAAATAAGGAACAAACATTACAGCAAATGATTTGGTTCAACTAAAATATTACAGTAAATGGTAGACCCATCTTTATGAAATTAAAAAATATATATATATTTATTAATGATATTTTGAGTAACAAAGGTAAGATCATGTCACATGAGCAACTAAAAATATATATAAAGCAAGGTATGTTCAATTCAAAATTATAATCAACTGATTGCCTCTTTACCACAAAAATTGAAAAGAATAATAATTAATACAGTATAGGCAAGGAACTGGTCTGTAGGCCATATATCAGGAATCATACATGGCTTAAAAAAAGAAGTATAAATAAAAAGATATACCAATTCTATTTGAGAAATAAATAATTTGTTGCATTTAATAAAGACAAATTAACAGGCTCGTTAAAGGTTATTAAAAAAAACTGCCATACACAGTGGTCCCCCAGGACCAAGTTTGAGAACGACTGCTGTACGGTACATCACTGAGCTGCTCTGGACTGCTCTGAGCTGCTATCTATGGACTCCCACTGCTATGAAGACCACTATTGTGAAACCTTTTCTTAAGTACAGTAATTTGGTTTCATTCCAACTTAACAATTTTCTGAATAAAAACAGTTTGCTTGAAAGGTTTAAATCTGGATTTTGTTCTAATCACAATACTGAGACTGTATTAGTCAAGGTAATCAATGACTTGTGACTAAATTTTGATGCAAAGAGGGCATCTGTTCTTGTCCTATTAGACTTGAGTCATGCTCTTGATACTGTAGACCATACAATTCTAATACAGCGTCTGAAATATTGGGTAGATCTTTCTGGAACAGTGTTCAAATGGCCCTATTTGACAGGAAGAACATTCTTTGTTAGTATGAAAGACTCTGCATCTGATAAGGGTGAAATTACATGTGGAGTCCCACAGGGATCGATTCTTGGTCCATTGGGCCAACTTTCACAGCTATGCTGATGTGCATAACTGTATTACCCAATGGTTTTAATGCCAACAGCCCTTTACTGGAATGTTTAGAAGACAAACTGATGGATGTGTCAATTTCTCCAACTTAAGAAATACAAGACAGGCGTTCTACTAATTTGTTCAAAACTACAAAGAGAAGTTGCTCAAACCCGAGGTCGTCTTGCCTTATATATCAACAGTGAAGTGAGGAATCTAGGAGTTATTCTGGACCTAGATTTGAGCTTCCAGCCCAATATTAAAAATGCAATTAAAGTAGCCTTTTTCCATCTGAGAAATAAAGCTAAAGTAAGTCCTTACAGTCTGATGCTGAGCAATTAATGTAAATGAGACTATTGGAGTTCCCTCTTCTCTGGTCTTCCAATAAAAAATAAATACTGATTTTGATTTTTGTTTATTTTTTAGTTTAAGTGTTTAAGTGTAGTGTTCCGAATTGTAGACATAGACATACATTTTCTTTTTGGATGGGCCGTTATAAAAGTGGCTGGGCCCGTCAGGCCCAGTGCTGGCGCCGCCACTGCGTGACATGGTTCCCCCCATAGTGGTTGTTAATTTGCTATTCAGTCTAAGCAGCACCTCCTCTCGGCGAGGATGACCCATCTCGTGGCGTGTTGGCCGATATGAAATCGAACAGCTTACCTCTCTGGAAAACAGAGCGTTCTGGAGGGAATTTTGAAATGGCTCTGGAGTGGGAGGTTGTTCAGCACACACTGATGACATCAGAGGGCAATGTCCTACTTGGGTAAATTACATTCTCCGCTGGGGCACCCGATTGTTTTTGTTCTGATTCTTTTTTTTTCTGTTTCTAAAATTCCTGTGAGCTGGTTTGGCCTAGAATCACCAAACTTGTTGGGATGGCCAAACTCTTCTAAATTATCTTTTCAATTATGATGCAGATTGAACACCAGGGGGCCCTATCTTATACCCGGCACTAAGCGATGCTAAGTTCCAAACGTTTCAAACACAATAATGATCATATCTCAGTTTTATATTTGTTTACCACCTTATTTTTAAACATTTTTTTTTATTTGCAAAGTGAACTACACATTCTTAATTCCTTGTCACACCTGTTCCATAAGTTTACCATTTTGACAGATATACATCTATTTTTTATATTTGTCCTTACCCTTGTTTTCTTAAACATACCTATTTCCCTAAGTTCATACTGGCTCTCTCTAATTTCAAACAGCCTCTTAATACAGTTAGGAAGTAAATTATTTTGTGCTTTGTACATTATCTGTGCAGTTTTAAGTTTAATCAACCTAGTTTAAACATCAATTGATCAACATCAAACATTCCAAAAAATGTTCGATAGTGATTGACATACTTTTAACCATGCTGCATCTTAAAGCTGTATCAACATACAGGGCAACTCCTCTTCCTTTTTTATTGATCCTATTAATCGTAAACAACTCATATCCTTCCAATTCAACATCATAAACTTTTTGTAAAAATGGTTTTCTGGGTCAATATCATTTTCAATCTCATATATTTTGTGCTCTGTGTGGTCAAAATTCAAATTTTCATACTTACTATATAGTCTGTGTAAATGATCACCCACAAAATTTACATTTGGTGTGGCTTACCACAAAAATGCTAGCAATTCTAAAACCGCTTGACACAAAGTTCTGAAACTTGGTGTGTTGATTGAGTTCAATCAAGACTTGAGCCCTGCAGGTTTACCCCAATCAATCCATGTGGTGGCGCTATAGAAATATACATTTTGGGGTGGCAGGTATACCGTCTGGGAAAGTTCCTGTAGCTTAGTGGTTAAGGCATCCTACTGCTGTGTAGTTTGATCCCTACCTGTTCTTAACATTTTGTTGGGTGCACGTCATGCTAAGAATGTTATTTTAACATAAAACAAGTTATTTTTATTGCAATGACTAAGAAATTTCACAATATTAACTGTTAACTGTTTGAATTATGAATTCAGTAAGACAACACAAAAGGTCATTGGTTCAATTCCTGCTTGGTACCAATGGCTAAGTTAATATTTGGAAAAATTATACTGCAAATGCGATGCTTCTTTGAATGTTCTTTTCGCAGTAACTAACTTTTTTATTGCAAAAGTTAAGAAATCTTACAGTATTAACTGTTCACTGTTTCACTTGTACTTACAAGATGTACGACATGGTCCAGTAGCTTACGATACTACCGACAAACGAAAGATTTAATGCAGGTCACGTTTACAAAGTTGGCTATGGGAAGAAGTATCCATTTGTCAGACACAGAAAATTACGTTTTCACACAAAATATGATCTGGTACAGAGCACGATGTTGCAGTAATGTAAAAAAATCTATTCATAACCGTGCCATTGGCTACATGTTTTTAACTAACATTTTTTTTCAACCATCGTCACTAGTCTCAATCTCACACAAAAGCAGACAAAAACATCTGTCTATGTGTAGGCCTACATATGTTGTCCTGTTGTGGTTTAGCGGGCAACATTTCTTGATTTATTTGCAACAAAAAGGATGTGCACTTCAGCTCTGTTCGGGCTACGGTTCTCACACATAACACAATGTCACCATAAAAATGAAGTAGGCTACTAGGAAAATGAAAAATTTACGATAATAATTCATTTTCAAACTTGTGAAAAAAAAACACAGACAGAAAGTACTTGCTTAAGGTGGAGGTTTTATTTCATGGGTAGTAAAGCTTCCTGTTAAAACAAAGCAAGGTGCAGAGCATCATTTTGCAGATGCACTGTGAAATCCTTGCAATGGGCCTACATCACTGCTTCACTCCAGAGCTTATGAGTGATTATTTAATCATAGACGTATCGCAAGACGCAGATAGAAGCTTGGTCCGCGCCACAGGCTAGGTCATTCCATCCTTTTATATCTGTTGGTGAAACATGGTGAGAGGAGTCAGTGTATTAAAATAAACCTGTCCTGTAATGATAGGGAGAAGGAGATCACGCTTACTGTGCCAGCTCCCTTGTACACAGTCCTCGTTATTCACATTATTTGGCTCCCCTCGGTTCCACAAAGTGAAGTCCACTTTAGTGCCATCAGACCACAGCCATGTACCCTCCTGAACAGGGGAAGAGATGCAGCTGCATGTCAAAATGCTTTCTCACAACCTGAGGTTATTTTTGTAAACAACTGTATATAAATAGATGTAGATATGGAAACACAGAAGGATAAATATAACGATCTTTTGAAGATATAAGGAGCATTCCCCTTAGCTGCCAAATTGTCTAGCACTTTGGGGGGGAGGTGGTGATAGTGCATGTGATGTCAACATTGTAGTGTGATGAAACAGGCTTTGGAAGACGATTACAGAAATAAGTATAAAATTTTGAAAAAGAAAAGTAGAGAATCACAATTGTGATATCAAATCACAGTTACCGACATTCAAAGGATGACAGTAATATCCAGCCCAGTGCGCAAAATGTCATTGAAAAGCTGTTGAAAAGGTGTCCAAGACAATTTAGCCATCCATGGATGACTGTTGTTCAATTAGAATGAGTAAAATTTTGGAGAAAAAAAAGAGTGAATCACAAGTGTCAAAATCACAGTCTCTGACTGAATGACAGTAATATCCAATTACAATGACATCACTTCTCTGAGAGTAGACGGGCTGCTGTTCTGTGGTTGTATAACATAAGAAACACAAGATAAATTGGGGTTGATGGGGTGTTTTTCAGTGGCGTAGCCTGTAAGAGCCCCGTCCACATGCTCATTGCGGGCCACGTCGTCAGCAGCTCGGATCCGACAGTGCGACCCTTGTCGCATGTCCTTACCACTCTTTCGCTACCATTCTACCTGCCTCTCTACACTGTGTTGTCCAATAAATCTGAAAAGCTAGTCTATGCCCAAACCCATCACAACAACCTCAACCATTGTCAGAAAAGTTTAAACTATTTGAGAGCTCATCCTTAGGTTAATTCTGGTTCACTGTGATTCTGGTAAATCTCATGAGGATGAGATTGTGTTGCAGCTCATTAATCCGATAAAATGGCCAGCATTTTTATAATCACCTTTTCTTAAGCAGTCAAAAGAACATCTCTTGAGACATCTCTGTAATTAGGCATAAAGAAGGGAAACCATGGACCACTATATTTTGTGTTTTAAGACATTACCTTCTGAGAGTCTGACATTCCTATCCAGAAGCTGGGCTGATTGGAGTCAGTTTGCTTGACCAGATCCTTGAGAAAACTGTATTCATCTTCAGTGTGGACTGATGCCAGGTTTGCCCCAAGTGTTTGACAGTTCATCTGAGAGAGAAAGAGAGAGAGAGAGATTTATGTGCAAAATATGTGACCTATGTATCAAGACTCTTATACTAACATTTCTCATGAACATGACCTCCGTGTGACCATGTAATCCCTCCCTATAAAGGGAGGCACATCAATGCGGATGTCCTCAAAACCATTCTCGCCCTAAAAGGGTCCTGAGTGACCATGAACACTAATAGTCATCCGTAACTAATAAAACCGTGGTTACAGTCGTAACATTCATTTTATTTTGTTCCTCCGACCATATGCACTTATTGTACGTCGCTTTGGATAAAAATGGTTTGTCGAGATCGGAAAGAACTCGGCAAAGTTCCAACATCCAGTCGGAAAACCTGCCCAAGAGACTGGAGGATGTTATAATAACTGTATCATCAAAATTACAAGAAATAAAGGCTTGACATATTTCACTCTATGTGTAATGAATCTATATAATATATGAGTTTCACTTTCTGACATGAGTGACAAAAAATATTGAACTTTTTCACGATATTCTAATTTTTTGAGCTGCAGCTGTATATATATATATATATATATATATATATATATATATATATATATATATATATATATATATATATATATATATAATCTTTTAATTTTTATTGTATAGTCTGTGTTTTCCATTGTAAAACAGGACTATGGCTTCTGCCTTTGGCACTGGGACACTTCAGAAGAGGTGTCCTAGTGCTTCAAGCCAAGATGTTTTTGCATGGGACTGTATTTTATAAGATGTTTTGGTTATTCTGGGGAAAAAACAATTTATCTGGGGACATTTGCAGCCCTCTGCTGGCAGGAAACATTGGCTAGTTTAGTATTAATTGATTTTCAGTTTTAAATTCATCATTAATCTCAAACTTTGATGGTCCTAAAAATCCCTTCTTGTTTGTTGTGGGTTTTATGTCTTGAGACGCGACTCCTTTTGTCAAATAAAACAAGAGTTTCTAGATGGGGGGGGGTGAAAACATTTGGGGTTGCCTCCCTGGGGTGACATGCATCACTTGTCCTTGGTGCAGTGATGTTGCCTATTGTCATGAAAATACAGTTTTCCTGTACGAATAAAAAACTGTTCGGGGAATTTGAATTACGAATTCCATCTCTCATGTATTCCATCTCTACATTTCTTTGCAAATTTGTAAAAACCAACGGAACTCAGCAAGAGGCCTATTTGCCTAGCAATATTTTGGCAAATGCATGTCTTACTGTATGCCACCTGTGACTTGTCCCACCCATCTACTTCAGTGGTATAAAAGTGTGGGTTCAGTTCAGCAGAGACAACAACTCTTGCTCATTTAATTAACACTTTATGACAAGGTAAGGTAACACTTATACATTTTTGGTTTTGTGTAGTTTGTGGCTCTTCATTGAATTATGTATTGCATTATGGGTGATTTGTCTGTATCTCCCAATGTTCTCTCTCTCTCCTGACACTTGAAGATTCATCATGGTCTCCACAACATCAGTGCTCCTCTGCATTGCTATCCTCTCAGGCATAGCTTTGGGTGAGTTCTGTTTCTCCCACAAATGCTCAGCTGTACACATAGGTTGATACAGTTGTAAGCTGTGATGCTCATTAAAATCTTTCTTCAAGCAATTACACAGAATCTGTGGTTTCTCCATAAATAATCAATGATCTTGGTTCTAGCTTACCAGTGCTGGAAAGTCTTGATAGGCTGAAACAATATTTGCAGGAATAATGCCTATATCATAAAAGTCATAGGGAATGATCTCTTGAGGAAGATAATTTTCAAAAGCAGAATTGCTATGTGATTGAAGAATATGTTTGAGCATCCTTGTTCTTGTATGTTGGTGCTCCTCAGTATCTCATGGGGCTAGCGTGGAATCGTACCTGGATTACTGTCCTTCAGGGTGGAGTGAACATTATGGCCGCTGCTTTAAGTTCATCTCCGAGAAGAAAGACTGGGCTGATTCTGAGGTAACCTTTAAAAATGGAACACCAAAAATGAAACATTCTAGACTATTTTAATTATGTTCCAAATGTGATGACCCAAAGTTATTTTTCTTACAATTTAGGCACATTAAGAATTCAAGAAATAACAACTTTTTTAAACATTATTATTTGATTATGATATACAGTGCCCTCTGAGTAAAAAGGGTTATTAAAAATGCACTGTTTGGTAAAATGACAGGAAAGGTTTTTTTCAGGCTTGCCTTCCCTATAATTTGTTGGCATGGAGGTGACGTCTAATGATGACCCCATGATGCTACTTTCCTCTGTAATTCTCCAAAAGTGATCTTTGGGGATTTTTTTTTGTCTCTCTTTACCATCCTCCTCACTGAGCGTGGGGGCAAAATAAACGTGGGTCCTCTTCCAGGCAAGTTTGTAACAGTTCCAGTTGCTTTGAACTTTTTAAGTATTGTCCTAACGGTAGATATGGGCATTTTCAGGTGAGTAGCTATTTTTTTATAGCCATTCCTTGACTTATGAAGCTCAACACACTTTTCTCTCATTTGATTTGTGTTGTCTCTCTTTCCCATTTTGATGTATAAATAAGGGAATATGGCCTCTGTGTCACCTCATATTTATACCCCAGTAAAACAGGAAGTCATAGATTACTGTTTGAAAGTTCCTAAACACTCTGATCAACTTTAAAAAGTAAAATATAAATGGAAAAAATGCTTCATTACATTTTTTTTCTACGGGTGCCAATAATTGTGGCACACGTGGTTTTGTTAAAAATTATAATTTCTTGATGAGGGATTTTGTTTTCTCAGAATAAATGTACTTCAATTAGAGGTTGGATTTTTCTCAATTTTTCAGTCTAAGATTAGTCTGAGTTTTATAACCCTTTTTACTCATATTTACCAGGGGTGCCAATGATCGTGGAGGGCAATGTAAGTGCATTAGATAATGGATGAACTGAACAAGCTGGCGGTTTACGACAAACTGTTTCACTGGATGTCTCTTAGTATCTGCCGGTACAGATGTTTGTCAGTACTGAAGTGATAAGCTAACTAGCACTACTCTTGCTGTTAGTGTCACATAAAATCACCTTTCCATTTGATCATGGGTTTCATTTTGTATTTATTTGCTTTGTTATTCATTTTTGGTTATAATAGAGTTACTAGTTACTCTTGTATTCTGTAACATGATTTTCTTCAGGATTTAATTTTTACTTAATTTCTTTGATGTATGCTATGTATCCACAAATTAAATTTTTGTTTATTTTGAGCGTTAGCCAGAATGGGCCAGTTAATTAGCCCAGATTGTTACACAATCATTCAGACCGTTCAGTTATGGATGTTCCAAACACACCCGTATGTGTCTTGCTGCAATGACAACCCTCATGTTATCGATTCCGGGGCTTTTAATACCTGCTTTCCATTTGTACAAAAATGGACCCGCAAATACTTTTCCCAAACTTGCTTTTGGGCTTAGTAAATCACATTATGCATGCTAAAGCAATCTATTTGCATGCACTTCTCTCAATATTTCACAAAACCAGTTTTGAATATTCATTCAGGGTAAGCCATAAATTAGAACATATCAACATATCTTTAAATTTTAGCACACGCAATCCTCTTTACACCTTGTTAGTTAATCACCTCAGAAGATATTTTGTGGGTGGGAACAGTTTTACAAGTGCTTTTGTACATGAAAACCTTAAGTAAATCAACCCGTAAGGGACAACAGGGTACACTGCCTACATTTTCCGTCATAGATCATTAGTAGTTACGCATATCGGCATAGAATTTTGCACTCTTGTGGACACGGAGTTTATGATGCAGATTTGCATTTTTCCAAAGTTTCTTTGCATTTGTGGCAATTTATTTAGACCTAAATTATAAATAGACTAATCTGTTGTAAATCTGTTGTAAATGGTACAACTATTTTGTTTCATTTAAGCTATTTACAGTGTTTCTATGATGCGTAAACCTGGAGTTATCTTAAATAGAACATCCCCTAAATAGGTGAAAATTGACCAAATTTGGCCTCTACACAAAGGGGTTCATCTGGACTTGGTTCCCCCTTTGCTGCTATAACATCCTCCAGTCTCTTGGGCAGGTTTTCCAACTGGATGTTGGAACTTTGCCGAGTTCTTTCCGATCTCGACAAACCATTTTTATCCAAAGCGACGTACAATAAGTGCATATGGTCGGAGGAACAAAATAAAATGAATGTTACGACTGTAACCACGGTTTTATTAGTTACGGATGACTATTAGTGTTCATGGTCACTCAGGACCCTTTTAGGGCGAGAATGGTTTTGAGGACATCCGCATTGATGTGCCTCCCTTTATAGGGAGGGATTACATGGTCACACGGAGGTCATGTTCATGAGAAATGTTAGTATAAGAGTCTTGATACATAGGTCACATATTTTGCACATAAATCTCTCTCTCTCTCTTTCTCTCTCAGATGAACTGTCAAACACTTGGGGCAAACCTGGCATCAGTCCACACTGAAGATGAATACAGTTTTCTCAAGGATCTGGTCAAGCAAACTGACTCCAATCAGCCCAGCTTCTGGATAGGAATGTCAGACTCTCAGAAGGTAATGTCTTAAAACACAAAATATAGTGGTCCATGGTTTCCCTTCTTTATGCCTAATTACAGAGATGTCTCAAGAGATGTTCTTTTGACTGCTTAAGAAAAGGTTATTATAAAAATGCTGGCCATTTTATCTGATTAATGAGCTGCAACACAATCTCATCCTCATGAGATTTACCAGAATCACAGTGAACCAGAATTAACCTAAGGATGAGCTCTCAAATAGTTTAAACTTTTCTGACAATGGTTGAGGTTGTTGTGATGGGTTTGGGCATAGACTAGCTTTTCAGATTTATTGGACAACACAGTGTAGAGAGGCAGGTAGAATGGTAGCGAAAGAGTGGTAAGGACATGCGACAAGGGTCGCACTGCCGGATCCGAGCTGCTGACGACGTGGCCCGCAATGAGCATGTGGACGGGGCTCTTACAGGCTACGCCACTGAAAAACACCCCATCAACCCCAATTTATCTTGTGTTTCTTATGTTATACAACCACAGAACAGCAGCCCGTCTACTCTCAGAGAAGTGATGTCATTGTACTTGGATATTACTGTCATTCAGTCAGAGACTGTGATTTTGACACTTGTGATTCACTCTTTTTTTTCTCCAAAATTTTACTCATTCTAATTGAACAACAGTCATCCATGGATGGCTAAATTGTCTTGGACACCTTTTCAACAGCTTTTCAATGACATTTTGCTCACTGGGCTGGATATTACTGTCATCCTTTGAATGTCGGTAACTGTGATTTGATATCACAATTGTGATTCTCTACTTTTCTTTTTCAAAATTTTATACTTATTTCTGTAATCGTCTTCCAAAGC
This sequence comes from Ilyophis sp. 1 JC-2022, assembly GCA_022702515.1. Taxonomy (NCBI): domain Eukaryota; kingdom Metazoa; phylum Chordata; class Actinopteri; order Anguilliformes; family Synaphobranchidae; genus Ilyophis; species Ilyophis sp. 1 JC-2022. The sequence goes on along the minus strand of CM040395.1, from coordinate 17,925,380 downwards.
CTGTTTCATCACACTACAATGTTGACATCACATGCACTATCACCACCTCCCCCCCAAAGTGCTAGACAATTTGGCAGCTAAGGGGAATGCTCCTTATATCTTCAAAAGATCGTTATATTTATCCTTCTGTGTTTCCATATCTACATCTATTTATATACAGTTGTTTACAAAAATAACCTCAGGTTGTGAGAAAGCATTTTGACATGCAGCTGCATCTCTTCCCCTGTTCAGGAGGGTACATGGCTGTGGTCTGATGGCACTAAAGTGGACTTCACTTTGTGGAACCGAGGGGAGCCAAATAATGTGAATAACGAGGACTGTGTACAAGGGAGCTGGCACAGTAAGCGTGATCTCCTTCTCCCTATCATTACAGGACAGGTTTATTTTAATACACTGACTCCTCTCACCATGTTTCACCAACAGATATAAAAGGATGGAATGACCTAGCCTGTGGCGCGGACCAAGCTTCTATCTGCGTCTTGCGATACGTCTATGATTAAATAATCACTCATAAGCTCTGGAGTGAAGCAGTGATGTAGGCCCATTGCAAGGATTTCACAGTGCATCTGCAAAATGATGCTCTGCACCTTGCTTTGTTTTAACAGGAAGCTTTACTACCCATGAAATAAAACCTCCACCTTAAGCAAGTACTTTCTGTCTGTGTTTTTTTTTCACAAGTTTGAAAATGAATTATTATCGTAAATTTTTCATTTTCCTAGTAGCCTACTTCATTTTTATGGTGACATTGTGTTATGTGTGAGAACCGTAGCCCGAACAGAGCTGAAGTGCACATCCTTTTTGTTGCAAATAAATCAAGAAATGTTGCCCGCTAAACCACAACAGGACAACATATGTAGGCCTACACATAGACAGATGTTTTTGTCTGCTTTTGTGTGAGATTGAGACTAGTGACGATGGTTGAAAAAAAATGTTAGTTAAAAACATGTAGCCAATGGCACGGTTATGAATAGATTTTTTTACATTACTGCAACATCGTGCTCTGTACCAGATCATATTTTGTGTGAAAACGTAATTTTCTGTGTCTGACAAATGGATACTTCTTCCCATAGCCAACTTTGTAAACGTGACCTGCATTAAATCTTTCGTTTGTCGGTAGTATCGTAAGCTACTGGACCATGTCGTACATCTTGTAAGTACAAGTGAAACAGTGAACAGTTAATACTGTAAGATTTCTTAACTTTTGCAATAAAAAAGTTAGTTACTGCGAAAAGAACATTCAAAGAAGCATCGCATTTGCAGTATAATTTTGCCAAATATTAACTTAGCCATTGGTACCAAGCAGGAATTGAACCAATGACCTTTTGTGTTGTCTTACTGAATTCATAATTCAAACAGTTAACAGGTAATATTGTGAAATTTCTTAGTCATTGCAATAAAAATAACTTGTTTTATGTTAAAATAACATTCTTAGCATGACGTGCACCCAACAAAATGTTAAGAACAGGTAGGGATCAAACTACACAGCAGTAGGATGCCTTAACCACTAAGCTACAGGAACTTTCCCAGACGGTATACCTGCCACCCCAAAATGTATATTTCTATAGCGCCACCACATGGATTGATTGGGGTAAACCTGCAGGGCTCAAGTCTTGATTGAACTCAATCAACACACCAAGTTTCAGAACTTTGTGTCAAGCGGTTTTAGAATTGCTAGCATTTTTGTGGTAAGCCACACCAAATGTAAATTTTGTGGGTGATCATTTACACAGACTATATAGTAAGTATGAAAATTTGAATTTTGACCACACAGAGCACAAAATATATGAGATTGAAAATGATATTGACCCAGAAAACCATTTTTACAAAAAGTTTATGATGTTGAATTGGAAGGATATGAGTTGTTTACGATTAATAGGATCAATAAAAAAGGAAGAGGAGTTGCCCTGTATGTTGATACAGCTTTAAGATGCAGCATGGTTAAAAGTATGTCAATCACTATCGAACATTTTTTGGAATGTTTGATGTTGATCAATTTATGTTTAAACTAGGTTGATTAAACTTAAAACTGCACAGATAATGTACAAAGCACAAAATAATTTACTTCCTAACTGTATTAAGAGGCTGTTTGAAATTAGAGAGAGCCAGTATGAACTTAGGGAAATAGGTATGTTTAAGAAAACAAGGGTAAGGACAAATATAAAAAATAGATGTATATCTGTCAAAATGGTAAACTTATGGAACAGGTGTGACAAGGAATTAAGAATGTGTAGTTCACTTTGCAAATAAAAAAAAATGTTTAAAAATAAGGTGGTAAACAAATATAAAACTGAGATATGATCATTATTGTGTTTGAAACGTTTGGAACTTAGCATCGCTTAGTGCCGGGTATAAGATAGGGCCCCCTGGTGTTCAATCTGCATCATAATTGAAAAGATAATTTAGAAGAGTTTGGCCATCCCAACAAGTTTGGTGATTCTAGGCCAAACCAGCTCACAGGAATTTTAGAAACAGAAAAAAAAAGAATCAGAACAAAAACAATCGGGTGCCCCAGCGGAGAATGTAATTTACCCAAGTAGGACATTGCCCTCTGATGTCATCAGTGTGTGCTGAACAACCTCCCACTCCAGAGCCATTTCAAAATTCCCTCCAGAACGCTCTGTTTTCCAGAGAGGTAAGCTGTTCGATTTCATATCGGCCAACACGCCACGAGATGGGTCATCCTCGCCGAGAGGAGGTGCTGCTTAGACTGAATAGCAAATTAACAACCACTATGGGGGGAACCATGTCACGCAGTGGCGGCGCCAGCACTGGGCCTGACGGGCCCAGCCACTTTTATAACGGCCCATCCAAAAAGAAAATGTATGTCTATGTCTACAATTCGGAACACTACACTTAAACACTTAAACTAAAAAATAAACAAAAATCAAAATCAGTATTTATTTTTTATTGGAAGACCAGAGAAGAGGGAACTCCAATAGTCTCATTTACATTAATTGCTCAGCATCAGACTGTAAGGACTTACTTTAGCTTTATTTCTCAGATGGAAAAAGGCTACTTTAATTGCATTTTTAATATTGGGCTGGAAGCTCAAATCTAGGTCCAGAATAACTCCTAGATTCCTCACTTCACTGTTGATATATAAGGCAAGACGACCTCGGGTTTGAGCAACTTCTCTTTGTAGTTTTGAACAAATTAGTAGAACGCCTGTCTTGTATTTCTTAAGTTGGAGAAATTGACACATCCATCAGTTTGTCTTCTAAACATTCCAGTAAAGGGCTGTTGGCATTAAAACCATTGGGTAATACAGTTATGCACATCAGCATAGCTGTGAAAGTTGGCCCAATGGACCAAGAATCGATCCCTGTGGGACTCCACATGTAATTTCACCCTTATCAGATGCAGAGTCTTTCATACTAACAAAGAATGTTCTTCCTGTCAAATAGGGCCATTTGAACACTGTTCCAGAAAGATCTACCCAATATTTCAGACGCTGTATTAGAATTGTATGGTCTACAGTATCAAGAGCATGACTCAAGTCTAATAGGACAAGAACAGATGCCCTCTTTGCATCAAAATTTAGTCACAAGTCATTGATTACCTTGACTAATACAGTCTCAGTATTGTGATTAGAACAAAATCCAGATTTAAACCTTTCAAGCAAACTGTTTTTATTCAGAAAATTGTTAAGTTGGAATGAAACCAAATTACTGTACTTAAGAAAAGGTTTCACAATAGTGGTCTTCATAGCAGTGGGAGTCCATAGATAGCAGCTCAGAGCAGTCCAGAGCAGCTCAGTGATGTACCGTACAGCAGTCGTTCTCAAACTTGGTCCTGGGGGACCACTGTGTATGGCAGTTTTTTTTAATAACCTTTAACGAGCCTGTTAATTTGTCTTTATTAAATGCAACAAATTATTTATTTCTCAAATAGAATTGGTATATCTTTTTATTTATACTTCTTTTTTTAAGCCATGTATGATTCCTGATATATGGCCTACAGACCAGTTCCTTGCCTATACTGTATTAATTATTATTCTTTTCAATTTTTGTGGTAAAGAGGCAATCAGTTGATTATAATTTTGAATTGAACATACCTTGCTTTATATATATTTGTAGTTGCTCATGTGACATGATCTTACCTTTGTTACTCAAAATATCATTAATAAATATATATATATTTTTTTATTTAATAAAGATGGGTCTACCATTTACTGTAATATTTTAGTTGAACCAAATCATTTGCTGTAATGTTTGTTCCTTATTTTCTGGAGGATGATATTGGTAATGTAACCAAGTTTGCATAGCTTCGTTCAAAAAGACTGATAATGTAGGTCTTATTTCATTATTCATCCATTGGAATTGGAAGGACTTCAGGTGAATTAAGGCAAACAGACCTTCTTTAAATAAAGGGTGAGAGTTTCTTAGCAATCTACTCGAGAACCATTGTGGGTTTGAAAATTATTTCTGTATGAATGATGCCTTGAGTGATAAATTTAACGCGTTAATGTTTAACAATTGAACTCCTCCAAATTCGTATGGATTATATAAATATGGCCATTTACCATCCCAAATACATGTAAATATCTTTTGTTCATATAATTTAAACAAAGCCTCTTCTGGTTTTGGTAAAAGCATTAATAAATATGTTGCTACCAGAGAATTGATCAATTAACTTTTTCCATAGATGTACAAATGTTTGCCTTTCCAAGGTTGAAGAATCTTATCTATTTTCATAATTTATTTTTCTAAATTTACATTGGAAAGTTTATTTGTATCTTCAGGAATATAAATTCCGAGTATAACTACCTCCTACCATCTGCCCATTTTATCGATAAACTACAGGGTGGTGTAAAGGTTGTATTATTCAAGGACTCGATTTGTAGTATGGTACACTTGTCATAATTTGGTTGCAATCCTGATATTTTAGAAAATGTATTAAAATAATGTATAAGAGATTGAAGTGATCCAGTTTGTGGAGATAATAAAAAAGTAGAATCATCTGCATACATGGATACTTTAGTATTTAATCCACGAACATCTAAACCATTTATACTCTCATTAGCCCTGATCCTAATGGCTAGCATTTCTATAGCAATAATAAAGCAGGCATCCTTGTTTTAATCCTCTTCATTGTTTTACAATGGGGGAAATAAGTATTGGACACGTCAACAATTTTATTATCAAACATATTTCCAATGTAGCTATTCACATGAGATTTTGACCAGACATTGGTATTAACTCAATAAAACTACACAGCTAAGGAAATTGAAATAATGTTCCAATTCTTTAAAAAAGTTATGTGCAATAAAGTGAAATGACATAGGAAAAAAGTATTGAACACGCTAAATTAAATATGGTAGAAAAGCCGTATTTTTTATATTTGGTTGCATATCCTTTGCATGCCATGACTTTATGATGTCTGTGACCCAACAACATCAAAAGGCTCTTGATATCTTATTTGCTGGTACTCTTAAAAGCGATACTATAACAGCTCTGCATTTGAATGGATCTCTATGGGAATTGGGGGGTGAGACAAGATTTAGCTGTAAATTACACTGGAACAATATAGAACACATGGTTGGCTAAGTGGCTCTAAGCCATCAAGGGTCTGATGTATTAAACTAGCCTTTAACCATCACTCTGCTGCCAGAAATACAGTAGATATGGATGGATAACTTGAAGGTTTTCTTCTCCTGACTTATTTTTCCATAGAGTTCAATAGGAAAATCTGTCAGGAGAAACAACCCTTAAAGTGATCCATCCATATCTACTGTATTTCTGGCAGCAGAGTGATGGTTAAAGGCTTGTTTAATACATCAGGCCCTTGATGACAATGGGCTGACAAACAACAGTTTTAGCTGTGAAACATGGAATGTGGGGTGAATCCGCATGGCAACTGCAGATGAACTGTTACTGGATTTATTTTTCAGATAATCTTAAATGGTCCAATGTACCATGGGGCAAGTTTCCGTGACTCAACCCTCAAGGGAAAATCATGCAACGAGAGCCAGACTTGCTGACCGACCCGATAAGAGGGAGCTGTCCGGTGATGTCTGTCGACCGAAACCTTTTAGGCCGCCGCCACTCGCAACAGAGATGAGCAAATTTGTTTCCACACCGAGCGACACCTCCGAACAAAAGAACCAGGTGAGGGAACCTCCACATTCCTCTCCAGTTCTGTAAACAATGGAGGAAGGTACCCTACTTGTGCATCGAAAGAAGATAAGCCCGTGGAGGCATTACGCAGAGTATTATATGTATACTCTGCCCACTGACTCACCGATACCGACTCCACGACGTAGGATTAGCCGCCACTAAGCAACGAAAGGTGTTCTCCATTGTCTGGTTAGTTCTCTCTGTCTGCCCATTAGTTTGCGGGTGAAACCCTGAAGAAAAACAAACTGAAACGCCCAACTGGGCGCAAAAAGAACGCCCTAACTTGGCGACAAACTGAGGACCCCGACCGATCACGATATCTAGAGGTAACCCGTGAACTCGGAACACATGCGCAATGACTAACTGAGACCGCTCCAGCGCTGATGGTAACTTAACCAAGGTGAGAAAATGTGCAGCCATGGAAAATCTGTCCACAATAACAAGGATCACCTTATTACCCTGTGAGTCGGGTAATCCAGAAACAAAATCCAATGCTATGTGACTCCAAGGTTGCCTAGGTACGGGTAAGGGCTGCAACAAGTCCGCAGGTGAGAGTCGAGAATTCTTATTCCGAGCGCACAAGGCACATGCCGCGACACCTGGCCACCAGAACAAAGATTCCTTAGTTCGATGGACACCCGGGTGCGCTGCGAACTGAGAAGATTGAGCCCACTGTAACACTCGAGACCTGACCTCAAGAGAAACAAACAGGCGCCCGACGGGGCCCCCACCTAGATCCGGGCTGAGCAAGAAACGCCTGCTGAACCGCCACCTCAATGTCCCACAACACCGAAGCCACTATTTCGGACTCAGGCACAAAGTGCTCCAGAACCACAGGACCATCTGCTGACACAAAAACCAGTGACAAAGCATCCGGCTCAACATTTTTTGTACCGGGACGATAGGTTAAAAGAAAGTAAAAACAGTGCCCAACGCGCCTGTCTAGGGTTGCATGTTTTTGCCTGCTGGATGTACTCCAGGTTCCTATGATCGGTTCATACTGTAAAAGGGTGCTCCGCTCCTTCCAACCAGTGACGCCATTCCTCTAGTGCCAATTTGACCGCAAGCAATTCTCGATCACCTACATCATATTTTCTCTCGGCCACAGTAAAAGCACGAGAATGTTGAGAAAGAATGGCGCCAACGCCCAACTCGGAAGCCTCAACCACAAAAGGGAGCAAGGGATTGGGTGTGACGAAAATTGGCTCAGAACTAGGGTTGCCAACTATCAGAAATTGAAATAAGGGACACCTTAGCGGCCCTCGCGGCACAGGCCAATTTTTTAACCTTTTTTTACACCTGCATTACTGCATTATTACTACACTTTAACATATAATATAGGCCTACTTGGTTGTAACAAGCCCTATCCATATACCAGACATGCATCTGTAATAAGCCCATGTACTAAGACACACAAACCTGAATTTGATCAGTTTTGTATTTTTGAGGAATACGTGGGAAACATTATCATTCAATAATTTATTTTGTCAGTGCAAAATAACAGTTCTTCAACACTATGTCGAACTTCAATTTAAAGTAAAATAACTACAGTTTCACAGTTTAAAGAACAATATAAAAACATATATAGTATAAAAACATTTAACATTAGTAGTAGTGCAAACATCTTTGGCCTGTACTTATTTGAGAGAACTCAGTGCAAAACAGAAATGTTTACTTATTCTTCGGAATAAGTCATTAGTGCAAAAATCATCTTTTAACTGTAAAAAAAAACACTTTTTACTTTTTTTACTTCAAAGGCCATGACTACACTTGTGTAGCCTACCAACAACTACTACAGAACTTGACATCATCTGAACAAAGGAAAAATCAATGAGCTGCTGTGAGCTCTTAAAGACTAAAAGACAAAATAAACTGCATTGTGTGTGCACACTGAAGCAGAAAATGAAAATGAAAACAAAATCCACTGAAAAAGAGAAAATCTCACTGTATATATGTACAGTTTTTGTATAGTATATTAACTACCTGTATTATAGTATATGAGCTGTTTGAACTTGTAAGATGTGTGTAAAAGTTGTATATGTTATGTATTATTACTATACATATTTATTTATTATTTATTTATTTATTTTAAGTGTGGCAGTGTTGGGGAGTAGTGAATTAGGCCTATATGCAATAAACATTTTGCAGTAGACTAGCTTGCTCTAATACATTCCCATTTGCATAGGCCTACTGCTAGCCTATCTTAACAACCACAGGGTTTTAAAAAAAAATCAACATGCTTATTTTACATACCATATTAGCCTCTGGAGTCGCTTGGCGAACAAGGAACTGTGAGTGTCCCTGACTTCTCCGCTGCCTCTCGCTGCTCTTGTGGTTTTCACCTGATGCATGCTGTTTGACTTCAGTCAGTCCTCCATGGCTAATGGAAAAGTTGCGATGGCAGACAGTGCAGTTCGCTTTGTAAATATTGTCTCTGACGTTTTCCAGCCATCCGTGTTCCTTTTCCCACTCACTTCTGTATTTCAAAAGTCTCTTCTTCTTTTTAATCGGTGAAGGGGTTATATGACTTGACAGCCTGTCAGCCATGCTGCACACTGTTGTTGTGGAGAAGGGAGGGTGCTGGGCACAGCAGCAGAGCCAATCGCATTGAGGCACAAGGGCCTATCTATCCTAGCAACACTGACAGCAATTTGAGTCATGACCAATGAGCTGAGTGCATTCTCGCACATAGACAAGATTACCGTAATTTCTCATATAAATCGCTCTGTCATTCATTGAGTCCCCAAAATAAGGGACAAACTGCGTCCCTTATCAGTTCGTTAAGGGAACTTTTATTTTCCAAATAAGGGACGGTCCCTTATTTCAAGGGACGGTTGGCAACACTACTCGGAACTGAACCTCTTCTTAAGTTCCTCAATTGCAGAATCAACCCACTGATTCCAAACAAATTTTGTAGCCAATGTTTTCTTTGTAAGGGCAGTAATAGGTGCGGCGATCGCACTAAAATTACGAATGAAACGCCTATAAAAATTGACAAACCCAAGAAAACGCTGAACTTGCTTCACAGAATTGGGAGTAGGCCAATGAAGTACAGCAGAGACTTTCTCGGGATCCATAGAGACCTTGCCCTATAGCTAAAGGCTATATTGATCTCTCCTGCTATCAAGCCAGGTGACGCCCAAGTATTCGAAGACTTCTCATCCGCTGTGAACACACTAGTGGGCATGCTGAGTAATATGGATGGTCCCTCCAAGTCAGAGCTGAAATACGGCTCCCATTGCAGAATACTGCCTATCCAAGGGCATCATCCGCAGCGGTAGCGACCAGACCTACACGCTCCCTGACCTTGCTGAGTGGCTTTAGAGGAAGTCGCAGGCGAACGACTGAGGCCAGCCAGACAGAACTCATAAATACTGAGCGCAAAAAACAAAGACCCTTCAAGTCCCAGAAGGCTAAATCAGCTACTGTCAAAAGGCTAAGAAACATCCCCAGGCCACTGACTCTTCCCCCACTGAATCCAGCACAAGTCAGCCTTTATCCACAAAACGAGAGTGCTTCAAGCCCTACTGTCCCTACTGCTCCAATCAGGAACATTACAAGTGCCTGTCCTGAGTTTGCCAAGCTCAACACAACTGAGAGGGCAGCATGGATAAAAGAGAAGAACAAGTGCTGGAGATGTGGGCATGGCCACAAGCAAGAGAGTTCTACACTCAAGAAGCCCTGTTCAACCTGTAATGGGCAGCACCTTGTTGTGTTGAATGATGTGGCACTCACGGCTAACGTCCTCACATATAGTACCTCAAACATGGTGTATATGGACCAGGCTAGCCACTCCAGCCGTGTTATGCTCAAGGTCATCCCAGTCCAACTCCGTAATGGGGGACAGGCCTTGAACACACACGCAGTGCTGGACGATGGTTCAGAACTAACTATACTGCTCTCTGCAGCTGCCCAGCACCTTAGCCTAAAGCAGTGTTTCTCAAACTGTGGGGCGCGACCCCCTAGGGGGGCACAGTGGTATTACAGGGGGGGCGCAGGGGGAAATGCAGAAATGCAGCACGGAACCAAATTTTTTATGTTATTTGTTTTATATAAATCTGACGCGTGTATCTACGTGGCTGGTTAACGGGGATTAACTTTTACGATATAACCCGCGGTACATACGTTAAATAAACCGATAAATTAAGTTTGTATAAAAAAATAATAATAATCTTGATTGCACCCCCCCCCCCCCCCCCCAACAATAACAATCGAGGTCCACGAAAAACCTTGATAATAAAAAGGGCGGTGGGGCATGAACATTTTTCTTCCTCCAAAGTGGGGCGTGACAGAAAAAGTTTGAGAACCACTGGCCTAAAGAGAGAGGAAGAACTCTTGATGCTGAGGACCATCAGACAGGATGGGGTCAAGCTCAGAGGTGACACAATGTCATTTGAAGTCTCTGCTCTTTCAAGCCCACAGGTGAAACTTCACATTCAGTGCTCCTTCACCACCGATAAGTTAAACCTGGCCGAGCAATCGTGTGTAGTGGAGTCACTGAAGAAGAGGTACAGCCATCTGAGAAAGGTCCCCACTGCAAACCATTCAGCTAAGCCCAGCCTATGCTCCGCATAGGATCCGACTATGCCCACCTGATAACTCCCATGTGATTGGTTGAGTATGAGACACGTGGTTGCTAGTCAACCAAGATTGTCTACAGCAAGAGTTTCCCAACAGAACTTGCTATGAGCACTAAAACCTTCGCACTGCACATTTTTGACACGTTTTTGACAAAATTGCTAATATGAATGATTTACACAAAAACGATAGCGATTGTTGTCATGGTTTCACAGCCTTCTCCTCTCTTGTTAGCCACTTCCGTGGGTAGTGCTCGTGTTGCGTCTCTTCTTTTTGTTTTCTTTGTCCATTTCTTGTGTTTGGGTTTTCTACTCAGTATGTTCACCTGTTCCGTATTTTCTGTCATTATTTAAACCTTGCGTCATCTCTGTTTGATGCTTCCATCTAGCCAATTTTTTTGACAAGGAAAGCTGGTAATAAACGGTATAGACCTAACATTTTGCATCGACCGTATCACCTCAACCTGTTGTGGTTCCACGGGACTTGTTGCAAGGGTATTAGAGTTTACTAGAAACTTAGAGTAGGTTATTCGTTTCTATCCTGTCTCTTTTCTTCACCTCTGTCTCCCTGTCCTTGACAGATTGTCTTCGCCATCGTCTGTTACCTCTTGTTTGTGTTTTTCGGCTCCCTCGTTGTGAGCTATAGAATTTTTCTTTGTTGTATTGTCTTAATATCGAGTTTTTCGCCCTATTCGGGTCGCTTTGAGTTTGGTAGCGGTATCTCTCTTTGTGAGAAGAGTTTATTATTTTATTGTACTTATCTTCTTTCCCTGTTTGCGGGTTTTTTATTGTCTCTCTTTTAACAGGTACGGCCCTCGGTTGGGGGGACCCCTTAATTAGAGCAGATTATCCCGTGATGTCCACTACATTGGACACTATGTTGGTAGAGGAGATGGCGTCAGTCTTCGACCATGACATCTCCAGTCACGAGGCGGCTATGCGACTGACCTATCTTCGTCAGGGCTCCGACACGGTGGCATCATTTTCTATTGCCTTTCGAGCACTCGCAGGGAAGACTAGGTGGCCTGACGGTCCTCTTAGCGCTCTTTTTCTTAAAGCACTTTCTGATCCCGTTCGAGATGCCCTTTCTGCGCTCGAACCGCCCGCTTCGTTCGGTGCCTAAGTGTCTATGGCTATCAGGATTGACAATCGGATTAGAGAGAGAGAGAGAGAGAGAGAGTCGCTGGGTCACGCAATGCTCGGTCCTCTGTTTGTGTGCCCCGTTCGGTGGTTGTTTCCGGTTTGCTCATTTTCTGAGGAGCCCATGCAGGTTGATGGGATGGCAGTACGGGATTCTAAGTCCACCAGGTCGAGAGAGCCGTGGTGCTGTTATTGTAAGCGCGCTGGCCATTACAGAGATCAATGTCCTAAGCTAGCGGGAAAAGAGGAGTCTCGCTAAGGGGATCGAGGTCCTTAGTGAGACATAGTAAAACTTCTCCTCCAACTCTATTATCTGTGCAGCTGAGTTGGAATAAGCATTCCACCAGCTGTATCGCTTTTATTAATTCCGGATCTGTCGAGTCTCTTATGGACATTAAGTGGGCTAGGGAGCAGGGTATTCCCTCAGTTTCTCTTTCCGTTCCACGGTTAGTAACTGCTCTTGACGGTCGCCCTTTGGGTACGGGCTCTATCCGGCGGGTTACCAGCCCCTTAAAACTGTCTGTTTCGTTACAGGATCATACGGAGTGTATTACATTTTTTTTAGTGGATTCTCCCACATACCCACTTGTTCTGGTGCACTCATGGTTGGTTCAGCACAAGCCCTATATTAACTGGGGGGTGGAGGGTTTGGTTATTCTCCGCTGGGGATTCCACCGCTTAGATCCGGCGGCTCGCTCCGTTCTCTTCCCGATCTCAGTTCTGACAGCGAGCAGGAGGAGGAGAGTGTTCTTCGTGGTGCTCACGAGGCAGTAGCATCTTCTTGCGACACCAGGGGGAGTCTTTCTTGGGACTTGTTCGCTGACGGGCTCAGTGTGTGGGAGGAGGAGAGATCTCCTTCTGAGAACGATTGGGACATTTCACTCGATTCTGAGTCAGATTTGGAGAGTGTCCAGGTGGGCGGGGCGATTAATTTTTCGTTGCCAGCCAATGTTTCCCAGCAGTACACAGATCTTGCGGAGGTTTTTAGTAAGCAGCGCGCCACTTCTCTTCCTCCTCATAGGCTGTATGATTGCGCTATCGACCTATACCCAGGCTCAATTCCTCCCAGGGGAGCGCTGTATTCCTTATCGACTTCTGAGAGTGCCGCTATGAAAACATACAGAGAAGAATCTCTAGACAACGGATTCATCAGACCCTCCACATCACCGCTGGGGTCCGGATTTATTTTTGTTCAGAAGAAAGACGGTAGTCTTAGGCCATGTATTGACTACAGGGGAGGCATTTTAACTATTTTTACTAAACTTGATTTACGCAGCGCTTACAACCTCGTTCACATTCGTGAGGGAGATCAATGGAAAACTGCGTTTAACAACCATTCGGGGCACTACGAGTACCAGGTGATGCCGTTCGGGCTCACTAGTGCCCCCTCAGTTTTCCAGGCGTTAGTGAACGATGTGCTTCAGGAGATGCTTGAGAAATCGGCTTTTGTTTATATTGATGACATTTTAATCTTTTCTCCCAATCTTTCCACTCACATTCGCCATGTCAGGCAGGTTCTTAACGCTCTGCTCAAGGCTCAGCTTTTTGTAAAGGCAGAGAAGTGTGTTTTTCACACTAAATCAGTTTCTTTCCTGGGATTCATTGTGGCAGATGGCAAGGTTCAAATGGATCCCGAGAAAGTCTCGACCGTTAAGAATTGGCCCACGCCATCTGCTCTTAAACAGGTTCAATGTTTTTTAGGCTTCGCTAATTTTTATAGGTTTATTCGTAATTTCAGCATGGTAGCCGCTCCTATTACTGTGCTCACTAAAAGGACCTCTTCCTCCCGACTGTATTTGCATCGTAATGTCTTAATTTTGTATAAATTTTTTTTTTTAAGCTTTTTTTTTTGCTTTTGAAATTCAGACTGTATTTCTATTGAATACTATACTTTTAAATATGTTTGCATATATATATTTATTTTACATTGTCAATTAGATTTTATCCATTCTATCCAAATCTATTTTATTGTAATCTATTTTATTGATTTTTGTTTATTTTTTAGTTTAACTTATATTAAATATGGATGTTCTGCAAATTGGCTGTAAACTTCTTGTATGAAAATTATAATAATAATAATAATAATAATAATTATTATTATTATTATATGACAGCAGCATAATTCATTTTAAACCTTGTGAAAGAAAACACAAACAGAAAGTACTTGCTTAAGGTTAATTTATTTGATGGGTAGCAGAGCTTCCTGTTAAAACAAAGCAAGAGGTGGAAGTTCATTTTTCAGATGCACTGTGAGCTCCATGGGATGGACCCTCATCACTGCTTCACTCCAGAGCTTATTTTTAATAATGATAATTACAGTTATGGCAGAAACGCAAGACGCAGACAGAAGCTTGGTTCGCGCCACAGGCTAGGTCATTCCATCCTTCTGTATCTGTTGGTGAAACATGGTGAGAGGAGTCAGTGTATTAAAATAAAGCTGTCCTGTAATGATAGGGAGAAGGAGATCACGCTTACTGTGCCAGTTCCCTTGTACACAGTCCTCATTCAGCACATTATTTGGCTCCCCTCGGTTCCACAAAGTGAAGTCCACTTTAGTGCCATCAGACCACAGCCATGTACCCTCCTGAACAGGGGAAGAGATGCAGCTGCATGTCAAAATGCTTCCTCACAACCTGAGGTTATTTTTTGTCAACAACTGTATATAAATAGAAAACACATGAAAACACAGAGGAATAAACATAGGGATCTTTTGAAGATATAAGGAGCTCTCACAAGATATTCCCCTTAGCTGTCTAGCACTGGGGGCTGGGGGGGGGGGGGTAATGTGTTGTCAGCATTGTAGTGTGACGAAACAGGCTTTGGAAAATGATTACAGAAACTTTAATTAGTAAAAGTTTTTGTGGCGTTTTGTTTTGTGGCGTAGCCTGTAAGAGCAATGAGCACATGCTCATTGCGAGCCACAACAGCAGCGGCTCGAATCCGGCGGTGTGACCCTTGTTGCATGTCCTTACCAATCTTTCGCTACCATTCTACCTACCTGTCTACTCTGTGTAGCTTAAAAGCTAGTCATGCCCAAATCCATCACAATGACCTCTAAACTATTTGAAAGCTCATCCTTAGGTTAATTCTGGTTGACTGTGATTCTGGTAAATCTCATGAGGATGAGATTGTGTTCCAGCTCAATAATCAGGTAAAATGTCCAGCATTTCTATAACCTTTTCCTAACCAGTCAATTGGTCTACAATTAGGCAAAAAGAGTGAGTATTTTGTGTTTTAAGACGTTACCTTCTGACAGTCTGACATTCCCATCCAGAAGGTAGGCTTATGGTTGTCATCTTGATTAACCAGATCCTTGATAAAACTGTATTCATTTGCACTGTGGACTGATGCCAGGTTTCCCCCCATATTCTGACAGTTTATCTAAGAGAAAGAGAGAGATAGAGAAAGAAATTGATTTAATTGATGTCTTAATGGCTATCTAGAAAACGCATTGTCAAAGTAATCAGATTGGTGCATCCCTAGCATACATACTAGTATGGATGCACCGATACAGATACTGGTATGAAGTATCGGGTATCATGTCTGATACTGTGCTCATGTACACTACATATAGTCTCATAAAAATGCTCTGACATACAAACCTGATACTGAAAATATCAAGTTGCTGGGAAAAAAAAAAAAAAACTGAGAAAACGTGGCTTGGAAGTACTTGAAGAGAAAGGAAGACGATGAAAGCACAGCAGACCGCAAGCACTTGATGGACAAAACGAATGTCAAACACCATTCTGCCTGTATCTTAAAACAAACACATTCTCTTGAGGTGGGAGCGTTTGTGAGGTGACTGCAAAATTAAAAGTACTCGGATTGATACTCCGTATTGGCAAACCAAAATTTACATACAAAGGAAAGAGCATTTTGTTGTAATTTCTACAATATACCCTATAAGATAAGAATCTGCACTTCAACGACATGTGAATTCAAACTTCTCACTTTGTGGCCCTTTCCTGTTTCAGCATGACAATGCCCCAGTGCACAAAGCGAAGTCCATACAGGAATGGTTTGTTGAGATCAGTGAGGAAGAACTTGACTGGCCTGCACAGAGCCCTGACCTCAACACCATCAAACACCTTTGGAATTAATTGGAACGCCAACTGTGAGCCAGGCCTATTCGCCCAAAATCAGTGCCCCACCTCATTAATGTTCATCTGGCTGAATGGAAAAAAATCCATGCAGCAAAGTTCCAGCATCTAGTGGAAAACCTTCCCAGAAGACTGGAGGCTGTTAGAGCAGCAAAGGAGGGACAGATTCCATATTAATCCCTTCTGAGATACCAAATTTGGTGAATTCCCACCAATGTAGGGGGTCTTCTATTTAAGGCTTTATAATTTTACAATTGTGTGAGCAGGGCTTTTCATGGCTGTTTTGGCATATGTTTGGGCTATTGTCGGGTTTATCTTGTTGCTCTGATGGAATTTGAATTGTTGGTGGTGAATTTTTATTTTTATGAACTCACAGATAGACGCTATTGTCAACTGTGTTAACACTAAGAACTTAGGGTTATCACTTTTTGAATATAATTAAAATAGTCTAGAATGGTTCATTTCTGGTGTCTTACTAAAGGTTACCTCAGATTCAGCCCAGTTTTTCTTCTCGCGGACGAAATGAAAGCAGCGGCCCTGATGTTCGCTCCACCCAGAAGGACAGTAATTCATGTACGATTCCACGCTAGCCCCATGAGATACTGAGGGGCACCAACATACAAAAACAAGGATGCTCAAACATATTCTTCAGTCACATAGCCATTCTGCTTTTGAAAATTATCTTCCAAAGAGATCATTCCCTATGACTTTTAGAATATAGGCATTATTCCTGCAAATATTGTTTAAGCCTATCAAAACTTCCCAGCAATGGTAAGCTCAATCCAAGATCACTGATTATTTGTGTAAAAACCAGAAATTCTGTGTAATTGTTTGAAGAAAAGTTTTAATGAGCATCACAGCTTAAAATTGTTACACAAATTTATCAAACTATGTGTACAGCTGAATATTTTGGAGAATAAACAGGACTCACCCAAAGCTATGCCTGAGAGGATAGTAGCGCAGAGGAGCACTGATATTGTGGAGACCATGATGAACCTTCAAGGGTCAGGAGAGAGAGAATATTGGGTGATACAGACAAATCACCCATCTTGAAATGCATCATTCAATGCCACAATCTACACAAAACCAAAAATGGATAAGTGCTCTTACCTTGTCATGAAGTGTTAAATGAGTAGGTGTTATTTTGTCTCTGTTGAACAGAACCTCCACTTTTATAGCACTGAGTTAGGTGGGAGGGGCACGTGCTGGGTGGTATACAAATATGAATTGGCCAAAAATCTAATTATTCATATTTTAATATTGTACACACCTCAGTGTTAGGCAAATATACGGAAGCCCTGAAGCGCAAGGTGAAAAATACTTTTTTTAAAGAGCTAACTCGTTTAAACGGGATAGTAAGTCGTTAATACGAGATAGTAAGTCATTAATACGAGATAGTAAGCCGTTAATACGAGTTATTATCTCGTTAATACGAGATAGTAAGTCGTTAATACGAGTTATTACCTCGTTAATACGAGTTATTATCTCGTTAATTCGATATAGTAAAACGTTTATATGAGTTTTTATCTCGTTTGTTCGAGATATTATCGCGTTTATACGGCTCTTTTATAACAGTTATGAACTCGTCTGTAAGGCACGTTTTTACGAGATATGAACTCTGATTTCAATGTGTATTTTGAGTGCAATTAAAGCTGTTTTTGAGTCCTTGCGTGCTTCATTTTAGCATGGGGAGACGAGGGGCTGTATATTTTTTTAAATATTTGTAACATTTAAAATATATGCTAATGTTACTGAAAACACATTTGTTAACTCTAGCTGCATTGCGTATTGAACGAATGATGCATCTATCAGGTTTAGAGATAATTAGCTGCCAACCGGTGGTGTAAACAACTGCGACATGACTTTAGACCAGGTTTTTGGTGGTTTTAGCGCAAACGCTTTCTGCTGGCTCAAGATAGCAATACGTCAAGAATAATCCTGAATATCACAGTGTTCCATACACCTAAATATGTAGCCTAATCATTCACAGTTGTATCTCCACAGTAAAACAATAAAAATGTTGTACCTCAACAATAAAACAGTACTTTTGCCCTGAGAATGCATTTTTCTGTTGTTATATATTTTTTAATGTTCCAATTCATAATGACTCCAAGCAAAATGTACCACATATCAGCGCACAGTAAATTTGAATGACCATTTTCCTTTCCCTAAGTGACGAGCACCATATCTGGCAGCAGAGTGATGGTTTAAGGCTTGTTTGATACGTCAGACCCTTGATGACTTAGAGCTATTTAGCCACCATGTGTTCTATACTGTTCCAGTGTAATTTACAGCTAAATCTAGTCCTACCCCCTAATTCCCATAGAGATCCATTCAAATGCAGAGAGGTTATAGTTTCGCTTGTAGGAGTACCAGAAAATAATTTATATTGTTGGGTCAGATATCAGAAAGTCATGGCATGCAAAGGATATGCGACCAAATATTTAAAATGATTACTTCATTCTACTTTATGTTAAACAGTCCAACATTTTTCGATGCAGGAAAATGTATGTACAAAAGGGTGAACTATGTGAAAACACCCT
The DNA here is from genome assembly GCA_022702515.1 of Ilyophis sp. 1 JC-2022. Taxonomy (NCBI): domain Eukaryota; kingdom Metazoa; phylum Chordata; class Actinopteri; order Anguilliformes; family Synaphobranchidae; genus Ilyophis; species Ilyophis sp. 1 JC-2022. The sequence goes on along the minus strand of CM040395.1, from coordinate 17,906,904 downwards.
GAAAGTAAAGCTGACAGTCTGCACTTCAACCTCATTGTCATTGTGTCCTTTCAAACTCAGTGCTGAGTGCTAGAGTACAAAAGCAAAATAAAACATATGTCACTGTCCAGGAAATTATGGTGCCCACTGTGTATATAAAAATCTCAATATCATAATCAAATAATGTTTAAAAAAGTTTTTATTACTTGAATTTTGTATGTGTCTAAATTGTAACAATATGTACTTTGGATCATCACATTTTGAATAAAAATAAAATAGTCTAGAATATTTCATTTCTGGAGTTCCATTTTTTATGTTTTATTGTTGTATTCAGATCAGTCTCTGCTCATGCTCAATGATTGCTTTCCATATTCCTAAACTAAACATCGGGTAATTTCTTCCAAATATTGTTCTTTGTCTTTGGAATTACAGTGTGAAAATAAAAATGACAAACAACGAAAAACTTTGATTATCGTTATGATTCAAATGACCCTACAAACTTTGGTTTACATAAATTCCTGTCCAATCAGTGACATCAAATTGGATATCTTCGAGCTATCCAACTTGGTGGCATGGGCTGTCCAACTGGGCGGTGCGGGCTTTCCAACTGGATATGTGGTGTCTAGTTTGCGTCTGCTTTTGAACTGTTCAGCCTACCATACAAAACATCTTTTAAAATACAGTCCCATGCAAAAACATCTTAGCTTGCCCACATAGTTTCTGGTGTGTCCCATCGTACACAAGCCAAAGGCAAAAGCCATAGCCCTGTTTTGCAATGGAAAACACAGACTAAATGAGTGGAAATGATCAGGTGCAGTTGGCATGTTTGAGTATGTTTTGAATGTTGTGAATTAAATATTCCCTCATTTCTTTATAGTTACTATATTATTGAGGACATGTGACTGTTTCAATCGGCTTGCTGTGGGAGCAAATCCTCTCTTTTCTGGTGGTGAAAACACCCAGACAGCAATTATTGAATACCTGGAGAAATGTATTAAAAGAGACACACAGCAGCCTTTTAAGTGAGCTACTTCATCTTGATACAGAGGGTTACATCAGTCATTCAATCGAAAGGAACACATGGACGGATACTTTTGGTGACATTTAATGTCATTCCAGCCTCTTGGGCCTGAGGGTAAAACATGAGAGAAAGTAATCAGTGTGTGTTTTTCTATAATAGGTGACCTGCAGTGACAGGGGGAAGGAGAAAATGCCTAACTCCATAGTTTGAGCGAAATGGAGTCTGTTTTCAACAATAAAATTTCAGGTCGGGAATCAGCTAGACGGCTTCATCGCCTTCGCCAGGGTAACGATACGGTGGCTGAATTCACTATTACGTTTGGAGTACTGGCAGGCGAGACAGGTTAGTCAGAGGCTCCTCTGATGACGTCATTTTCTGAGGCATTGGACAAGTCTATTCAGGATGCTGTAGCCATTCTCGAGCAACCTGATTCGTTAGAATTGCGCTAGTGTCCTCCGCTTTTTGAATAGACTATCGTCTGCGGGACCGTTTAAAACACAGAGAGGACAGCCAAATTAGGTCTTCGTTTATTTCGGTTACCGAGTTCGTTCCTCCAGCAGTAAAATCCATATCGCCTAGTACTGAGAGACCCATGCAGATTGATGGGATCTCTAAGGTTTCTGAAAAAGATTTCCATCCCCGGGCTGAGTAGTGTCAATCCTGTAAAAGGAGAGTTCACACTATCAGTCAGTGTGGAAAATCAAGAAAAAAAAGGATCTCACTAGAGGAACCAGGTTCTATAGCGAGAATCCAAGAACCTACATTGCGTACTTTATTATCTGTCAACCTCCGGTGGAGACAGCATTCTCTCCAGTTCGAGGCTTTTATTGACTCTGGGGCTGTGGATTGTTTTAAGGATGCCCGGTGGGCTAAAGAACACCACATCCCTATTCAGTGCCTTGAACAGTCCCAATTTGTCACCGCTCTTGACGGTCGCCCGCTCGGGTACTATTAAGAAGACTACGGCTCTGCTTACTATGTCTGTTCATCCGGATAACCATACTGAAAGAATTCCGTTTTTTTTTATCGATTCTCCCACTCATTCCCTTGTTTAGGGGCATACGTGGCTTGTTAAGCATGAACCCCATATTAAGTGCAGAGAGGATAAGAGGGTTATTCGGCAGTGGGGTTCCGCATGTACTGCGCATGGTCACATCTCTCCGTCCATTTTGTCCAGGGAATGTTTTAACACTTCAAATTCTGATTCGGAGCTGGAGGAGGCTGCGTCTCTGCCTAATCACGGAGGGCCTGTTTCTGAGTCTAAGGTTGGTGACGAGAGTCTGGACTGGAACGCTGACGTAGATTCTTATTGGAAGGAGATATCTTCTGAAAACCCCTCTGATTCTGAGATTCAGTGGTCGCCTTTAATACCCATAACCCACTTTTAATACCCATAACGGCCACTACGAGTACGCTTACCATTACGTCCCCCCTTATTACTTTACCTTCAATCCCTGTAGCACAAGCACCCCGTTCGGCTGCACTGATTCCTCCTGATCCCGCAGTGATTCCCGTCTCGGGCCACAGCTCCCGCTTCACTATCGAGGGGAGACCGGGAAGTGTAGGGGGTTTTTAATGCAGTGTTAAAAAATATTCTAATTGCGACCCTCTTGTTTTTCCACCCAGGAGGCTCGAGTTTAATTTATTTTCTCTCTTTTAACAGGTACGGCCCTCGCTTGGGCGGACCCCTTAATTAGAGCAGATTCTCCCGTGATGTCCACTACGTTGGACACTATGTTGGTAGAGGAGATGGCGTCAGTCTTCGACCATGACATCTCCAGTCACGAGGCGGCTATGCGACTGACTTATCTTCGTCAGGGCTCCGACACGGTGGCATCATTTTCTATTGCCTTTCGAGCACTCGCAGGGAAGACTAGGTGGCCTGACGGACCTCTTAGCGCTCTTTTTCTTAAAGCACTTTCTGATCCCGTTCGAGATGCCCTTTCTGCACTCGAACCGCCCGCTTCGTTCGCCTAAGTGTCTACGGCAGGGGTGTCCAAACTTTTTTCACTGAGGGCCAGATGGAGAAAAATGATGACTACCACGGGCCACAGGCTATTATATATATATATAT